>JAWLRI010000296.1:4371598-4410653 GCA_034781795.1 Crypturellus tataupa | reverse complement strand
ATCAAATTAAAAAAAAAATGTTATTATCAGTCAGTCACCAGGAAAAATGCAAAGTTAAAATATTATGCATATAAACTATAACAGTATTTTAAAAATCTTTTTACTGAGACCAACTTTTTGTGATAGATGCCAACAATTTTGAAAGTTGAGTTTTTTTAATTTATTGATCCTTTTTTGTTTTTAGAATGAATTTTCTGATCTTCTAAATAATCTGAAATAATAATTATTTTATATTAATCTTCTCAAGATGAAATACTAAGCAAAAAATGACAACCCAAACATAATTTAAACATAACTTCACTATTTTGATATTTGTCCAAATGATGCATTTCAGATTACAAACACTGACATTTCTAGATTAATGATTTTAAAAATGTGAATATTTTTATTTTGACTTTTTTTTTACTCCTTTTGTGGAGGAAAAGGAAAGTTTTCACAGACTTTCTTGAACATTTCTAATCCAAGCAGCTAAGCAGTATCCCTAAATACCTAAACATCCATATTACGTAAGTTTGCATACTTATAAGTGCATTTGAAAATGCCTGTGTTTATATTTACACAGCTCACCATGACATGTTTCATGGATATCAAAACACTGAGTGGCAGAGGATGCAGGGACCACAACCTGTTCCTGGTCACCTATCCTCTCACTGCCGGCTGAGTAAACTTCTCACGTTCAGCCATTGCCACAGAGGGTTATAAAAGAGCATCACTGGGTCATGGGCCAAAAGAAGGCAGCACAGCTGGGAAAAGAGGACCACCCTGCCTCTCCAGAATAGATGGCTGTTGTGTTACGTCTCTTCTGTGGCACACTAATTCATCTCTAAAAATAAGCTCTTTGGCTATCCTCTACTGTCCATCCATTCTTATCTTCCTCCTCAAATGTATTTCACTGGTTCACCAGTTTTTATTGACTAGATTCCCCATTTCTCCCTCCTTTTACGCACTAATTCCCTCCACCTGCTCCTATTGAGCCTTGCTGATCCAACACATTATCTTTTCAGATCACTCATTCATAAGTCCCCAGTGCCATTTGCTCAGAAACATTTCCACTCTTTTTTTCCCAGTTATACACTTTAAGAGCCAGCTTCCACTTTCTATCATTTATATAAGGCTTTGCTTACACCAAGCTTAGTTCACATGCTGGTTCTTGAACCTACAAAAGCAATGAAGCAGCAAGAGAGAGGAAAAAGTTTAGGCCTTTCCAGAACTGGCATTTGGCAATTTGTGTGAATTAGCCATATCTCTAACCTTGTTCCTTTTGTTTCTTCTGTTCCTATCCATCTTCACCTGTACCTGGAGTCCATTGGTTTGCAAAATTAATATTACACATTAAGTAGCTACTATCATAGAGACAAGGTGGACTTCTTGAGCTTGGCTGGCTTCTGCCAGTGCCCAGTTGGAGCAGAATTTAATTAGAACTAAATTTAATCAACAAATATATTAACAACAGATTCTGTTAAGCTTTCTTTGTCACAAAAGTCTCAAACTATTATTCTGCGGGGCCCAGTTCTTTTCGACACAATTATATATAAGGATATATAATATATATACCCTATATATATAGAAACACTGTAAGTTTGGGTCTCTAGTTACACTGGCTTTCATTTCACTTATCTGAATCTGAACTTCACAAAATCCTTCCTCCATTTCAGTCTGCTATCTGTTCTGTCAGGACACTATCTTTTATAAAGGCAGATCTCAAAATGACGTTTTAGACTTTTACAAGGACACAAGTCTAAAGCAGAAACAACGTATTTGTAATTATTAGAAGAATTATTAGAAAAAAAAATCCATAAAGCTCTGCAAAAGTAAATAGAACAATACATTACACAGTATGCTGACATAAGCTTATGAAAATGGTGTACAAAGTTAAAAGATGCTTGTGTATTTTGAGTAGAGCAAAAAAAGCATCTTGTGTTCTCTGCCACAAAGCTGTTTCAAGCCTTGCTTTTTGAGGTCATGCTAGCCAGTGTGAAACTGCCCTTAGTTGCTCTTTCCAATCCAAGTTTCCATTTCTGTGAATGAAATCAGTATATGTGAAAGGTGACAGTACTGAACACTGATGTACCTATCCAGTCTGGCCACCAAATCTGTGGAGTTGTGGCAACCCAAGGCCCAAGAAAACCCAGGGAAAAAGTAAAATAAGTCCTTAAGATATAATTAAGTATCAAGCCTATATTTGATCACAGTACAGTTGGTGATAATTGCCTCTGAATTAGCTTTAGAAGAGGAAGTTTTTTTTTTTCTTTTTTGACACTTGCTATTTTTTACTATCAGAATTAGTAGTAAAGTTGCTACACGGGTACTTGATCTTATGCATCAAACTCTTTCTTATGAAATGTTTCTGGGGCAGGATAAAAGAGTAAGCTGACTACTGAGGAAAAAATAACAAAATAACAAATATTCCTAATATTTTTTCTCTGACAGAAATTTCGAACCAATGCAGCCCTTTACCGTGCCATAGAGATGGATATAAGGACTGCATAGATGGACAGGCCAAATATACATGTGTCTGTAAACCAGGATGGCAAGGAGAGAAATGTGAAGAAGGTACAGTTTCTACTGTCATTGTGATGATAGTTCTCAGGAACGCAATTGTAGTTTAAGAATACCTGCACCCATGTAGTTGGTCAATGAATCTCTGAGAAAAGGTCTTTATTTTGTTTTCCTTCTAGATATAAATGAATGTGAGAACCTAAATGGAGGGTGTAGCCAACGCTGTTCTAATTTACCTGGAAGCTACCGCTGTTTATGTGAAGATGGTTACTTCATGCATTCAAATAAAAAAGATTGCAGAGGTAGGAAGTGCAACTTAAAGAGATTTTTGTGACAATATGACAATGTATTATCTTTAGACTAGAAAGGAAAGAATTTATGCTGGTCGTTCTGTAACGGCCCATAAGTCAACAGCAGCTGATGTTGCTTCCGAAAGAAGCAGTGCTGCTCCAAACTTGACTACTCTTCACACCTCTTGCCTTACTTACATCACTACAAGCATTTGTTTAACTATGTAATGAACCAGATCAAGGAATTGCAATAGGCTAAAGCCAACCTGGGGCCAGGGAAAAACTAGATACTAGATTCAGCTTCATTACACACCGCTGTGTGTAAAGCTGAGCAAATCTAGGCTCATTAACTCCTTACCAAGATATGTTTTGTTTCGGTCACTAACTGGTTTCGCATACACTTTAAGCAGCCTGAAAAAGAACCTAGATTGGTGGGACCAGCTAACAAACAGATATCTTGTTTGGCAAATGGTGGGGCAACCTAAATCTTAATTTATGGTGCCCTTCTTTGAGGGGTTTGTAAGTTCATCGCAGAAGAAACTATTCATGAAGTTGAATTGTCTTGTACTCACAAAACATGACATTTTTCTTACAGCAGTGACTGTTATTATCGACCATGACCTCTTTGCTTCCTTCTATTTCAGATAAAGACTAGGTACAATAACATAATCAGCAATTCTTCCTGCAGAGTTAGAAAAAGTGCAACCTTACTTCATTTTAACATCATGTATTTCACTGGGGAACTATGCCAACAATTTTGGGTAATGCCAAATTACTAAAATCTAGATGTTGGAAATATCATTCACTGTCACCTCTTTTAGTGGATATATTTTTGTGAGTGAATAGTCTCCAGAGAAATTCCAGAATGGAAGATTGCTGTTATGTCAAAAAAGACAGGTAGATAACGTGGGTAGCATCTCAGCATATCTTAGAAAGATTCTGGAAAAGCTGTTAAAAAAAAAAAAAAGCAGAAATGTACTACTATATATCTTAATTTGTAAGAACAACCAGCTAACTGATAGATCTCAAAAAATATTTCCCAGTGAGGTGAGTATTTAATGAGGATATTTCTAGTGGAGCTTTACAAAACTTAACAATAAGACCAAATCTGTTTGCCGTTGTCACTAGTGATGTAAGCAAAAATGATCTCATCATTCAAAGACTGGCAAATTGGTAAGTTAGAGAGAAGACTAAGTAACTAAAGTATTCTTTATTTCATCTGATAAACTGGATTATATTCAAGCACAAAATTATGCACCCAGAAAAAACTGTCATGCACACCCAAATGTTAGAAAAGTGGACAGCTTTGACTCCAAAACATGCAGGTCTTCTGCATCCAAGCAAGCAAGTAGCAGTACCTGTGCTCCCAGTGCAGTGCTGTTTCCAGAGTCACCATAAATCCATGCAGAAAATGAATGTTTCCTTGCAAGTACAAGTGGAAATTGATTCCTTACCCAAAAACTGATACTCTTCTGTCTACAAGACTTTTAGTAAAATATGCTGCATCCAGTTGTAGAATCTACATTTTGAAAATGACATTGAAATATTGGAAAAAACACAGAAGATAGACACTAAAATGATTTGAGTGATGGAGAGGATAGTGAGAAGCTTGAATACCTGTCAACAGAGCCAATTAAAAAAGATTGTGAGATGAATTGATCATAGCATGTAGGAATCTCTCATAGGATTATCACTATCTGTCTGGTTATCCTTTTTTTTCTCTCCAAGATATGATTTTATTATGAAGTCTGGCTTAGTTTATAGGAAATCAGTAGACTGCATTTTTCTCTTGCCTCCTTAGACATGCATGTTTTCCCGTTGTCCACAAAACACACAAGATAGATAATGCAGAAGTTAGGCAAGGCTTAGAGAATTCCCTTTTCAGTGAGGGAAAACTAAAATGCCTTTGGAGTCTTTTGGAATTCTCTACTGTTGTAGTAAATTCTGTTAAATTTGTAAGCATGTTAAACTTAGCAAGAAAGCTGTCATTTGGCAGTGTTCTTCATGCTCCCCTGTCCCTTGCCTGAGTTCTCATGATCTTGGATTGAAGTCAGGATAGAGAGTTATGCAAGACCACAACCTATTTTTAATAATTTGTTTGCATTTCTAGATATAAATGAATGCGCGCTACGTCCAAACATCTGTGGGACAGCCATCTGTAAGAATACCCAGGGCAAATATGAATGCGAATGTGCAGAAGGCTACACATATAACTCAACTTCCAAGAACTGTGAAGGTATGTCCCTTTGTTAGTGGTGCTTCTTATTTTTTTAATCCACTGCTACAGCAAACTCCAACATCTCTTGTGGAAGAGTAGTTTATTAATCTTCACATTGTCTATTGCAATATGACTCAAGTGTTGCTTCTTTTAAGAGGTTGATCAAGCTGCACTACACATATAGTTGGCATGACCTCCTCATAGATCTTGGAGGGTTAAGGTGGACTCCCCTGTGTCCTGCTGTATGACAGATGCTTTCTCAGTTCATGGGAGTTTTCCTGTCTAACATTAGAGAAGACTCACCATCCATGCAGATCTCTTGCATGATTATGTCTCAGACCAGCTAGCATGTTTCTTCCAGATAATCTGAAGCAATGTATTGGGGATCTGAACACTGCTAGAATGTGTGGTATCCTGTTACAAACATTATTACACCCATTAGGATGGGATATTTGATGTTGGACACTTATAAGTCCCTAACTCAAGTGAGGTTCTGGTAAAAGCAAATAGTAGTGGTTATTCACCAATTCTAAACTAGGTAACACAGCTAGGAAGACTTACAAAGACAAAACCATCAAGAAATGAAAGCCTAACTTAAGCTAGGTTTGTTTGTCTTGGAAAAAACCTGAAAAGTTTCACCTTATGCATCTGATAAGCTCTTTAGGTGCTTATTTAGGCCACATAGCTAAGGGGGGGCTCCATTTTTCTGACTTTCGTGGGTCCTTATGTTTCAAATACCTGAAAGAACTTTTCATGATGATCAGTGAATCTCTTTTTAAATGACATTCAAGCACCTAATCTTCCTTGGGATATCCAGTTGCATTAGCAAAAATAACATCTATAGAATGAACTGGCTGGGACTAACAGCACAAAAGTCATTTGAAAAAAATGTTACAAGAACCTGATATTTAAAATGAAAACCATTTTTCCATATCTAGAAAAATACTATGAAAGAAGAAGCTGCAGCAAAAGTTTCCTCAAGAATATTATTTTCTGAAATGACAGTCTGAAAGAAGGAACCTCAAGATAAAATTTAACAGCAATTATAACAAAGTTGAAAAATTCCAATAGCTACTCCTAAAGTGGCAAGAAGCCATTCTCACAGAGACTATTATAAAATATATTTTTTAAAGTATTTGCAGAATTATCCTAGAGTAGATTTTAATCGTCTCCACCAATTAAACTTTGTGTATGTTTAATACATACATCAGAAATTTAACTTCAGTTGGAGAAGAGACGTATGAGCTCTTAGAGCTTTGCCATGGAAGGAAGTTTTCTGTTTCCGCAGTTTAAGAAAAATATGTCAGTGACTGAGTTTTAATTAAAATACTACCTTTATGTTATTGCTCAAAAAGACTCAAAAGTAGCATCTTATTAGTTACGAATCCTCTGGCCCATGCCTTTTTATTCATTTTTCTGGTGACAAAACTTCATATAGTGATAAAGATTATCTGTTCAGACATCTGCTGTTCTTTGTCCAGTTACAATATGCAATTACTAAAATTGTCACTGGCAGAATTTTGTGTCCCTTTTAAATGCACTGGAATGAGAAAGACCTTACAATAATGATTTTCCTCCTCTCTCACTGTTCCCTGCAGATATATGGATCATATCAAATCAAATTTAAGTATTGCTTTTCTTCTGAAATTGGAATCCCAGAAGGTTGCCAAATGCAGACATTGAAAGCAATAAAGTCTTACCTTCTAGAAGGAAGATAATGCTGCTAAGCTTTCAGACCTTGTTATAACCACATTAAGTGAGTCACCAAATCCTGTCTAAGGATAGGATTGTGCAGACAGACAGGAATTAGCTTTTCATTGTTGTGTTGCATGTAGGTGGCCAAATTCCATCACTCTTACTAGAAAAATCAAGTTTATGTACCTTTGTGCACACCTATACGTTCATGACGGCAGATGCCATAGAGAGGAATAGAAAATATTTTTTTGAACACTTCTTAGGAGAAGGTTGCTACATTAGTTCTTCATCCTCACCTTCCGGGAGCCACCATGGAGGGAAGATAGGTATCTTCCTATCCAGTACAATCCAGCATTTCTTTCACAGAAATCATACCAGTTCAGATACAGAATCTGTTTGTCTTATTCTGAACTGCTTTTCAATTTCAAACTCCCTAAAAAAAAAAAAAAAAGGAATGGGAATGAGGGATACATTTATTTTGCCAAAGGGCCTGGTTTGTAGTCAGTACCTAGGTGGCAAACCAAGACGAATCTGTGTTTTAAGGAGTAACCTAGATATTCTGCATATCTTTACCCCATACCCATCTTCCTTCTCTAAAAGGAGATCTTTTCCTAAAAAAAAAAGGCGGATGAACAAGTTAAACAGCACAAAGTATGCCAGTATTAATCCATGCTAGCACATAGTTTGAAAATTCAGTCAGCCTTCATCTTTCCCACATGCACATTTAATATGCATAAAATCCTGCTTATCCGTATCCATGCTCTCGGGAAATCACTGTTTTCCCCTAGTGTTATGTGGAGCAGCCCCCTTTTAGGATGCAATAGACAGTTCCTTTTTGACCTATTTTACCTTTTCTTTGCAACTGCAAGAAGCAAATTATTTTAGCCTACCACTGAAAGCAGCTGCATGAACCCAGCACACTGCTCAGGATCACAGGTTTATAGGAGGAGCTTCTCCTGGCTGTTCTGTGTTGTGGAACTGACTTTTGGAGAAATCTATAAAACAGCACAATGCAAAGATGTTGAGCACATCTTGAAAGAATAGCAGGATAATTCTAGTGTAAAACCTGCTCCCCACCTCCTTGTGCCAGTCAGCATTTTCGTGGCAGCACAATTAGCTGCACACAGGGAGATACTGCCTTTTGGACTGATTGGTGGCTCCAGGACATGTATCATGAAACGAGACTTTCGTAGTTGTGCAGGAAGCTTGCCTGTCCCTCTGGTTCTGCAGTACCTCTGGAGGGAGACCTTGCTTTTGAGCAGGAGGTGGGTATTAGTAACGGAGGTTCACCCCAGCCCGATGCAAGTCTGAGTAATTGGCTTAATGATAGTAACTCATCTGTCAAGCAGTGTGTGATAAGCTTTCATAACACCTTCATAAGCCTCTGTTTATCTACAGGCTCTGCGCTCAAGGAATGTGCTTGAAATAATAATTCTCTTGCAGAAAACTCAGTACATAGATTTACTCAGTACATACATTTACATTAGTGCTGCTGATTATCCCGTGCTTACAGTTTTGGTTTTCTACTGCTATGTGTTCATGCACTGAATGGTATACAGGATCTTTCACAGAAAACAGGGCCTCCTAAAAGGTCATACCCCAGACTGGGCCTTGGCAGAAAGGTACTGTAATACAATTTTACCCTTGGTGAATAAATACTCCAGTTCAGGGTCTTGCTCCCCCTCAGAGCCTCTCTGCTGCTGTTCCTCTCAAGAGGTTTTGAGTGGAATGTTTCCTTCTACAGCACAGTGATAAAAGCTATCACCTTTTGTTTCCTCAGACTTAAATGGGTTTTCAGATCCCAAAATGATCGTAATGGAAATGAAAGATATTTTTTCCAAAACAGGCAGAGTAAGAATTCTTTTCACCCATAACATAACATGAGCAGGCTACATTTTGGAATTTGGCATTGCCTCACTAGCAAGCTTGATAGTGCATGAAAATAAAATGAAAACCACACACACACACACACACACACACACACACACACACACACCAAAAGCAGCTGATGACATTGTAACAATGTTTGTAGTCTGTCTTATTTTTAAATGAACATCAGATTGCCAGTCAGCAGAAATTACTACAAAGTGTCTTTCACAGCAGAATCTCTTTCACCAAGCTGAGCTTGCAATCTGTATCGGAGTTAGGCAACTCACCACAACGATAAACACTTTAACGATTACTAAATTGAAAAGAGCGCATATGCCAAACAAGAGAGAGGTCATCTAAGCATAAAAGGAGGAAATAGAGGGGTCAATGAGTTACAAATGTGCATCAGCAAAGTTTGTCCTAGCAGACAGAAGTGCTGCCACCAGACTAACTGGTAAGCATTATGTCCCAGGCATACAGGAAGAACTTGGGACAAGCTGCTGAAATAAGCACTTAAATACAGCATTCTGCCTCAGTATGTTATTTCTGCAAGTACTACAGGTGGCAAAGGCCAAAATGAATGAAATAGCAATCAAGCCATCAGCAGGGGGTTGTTAATTTATACCTGCAGGAGTGTGTACAAGTATACATGTATATATACTTGCAGAGTATGTACCTTTTTAATAGGGAAGCTTTCTCAAATCTGAGCAAAAATAAATTTGTAACGCTGACCAACATTGTTCACTGAAGAGACAATGTGATTTCAGATACAATTTAATTGGTATCTTTATTTTTTAAAACTAATTCAAGTTATTATAATAGAACAGAAAAAAATCTGCAAAACATTATATCAAATCACCGTGAAGAAATATTTATACGTCTATACTTCTGTATGAGCGATTTCTTTTACTCTATTAGTTAAAATTTTGGATGCACATTTGAAGGAACGGAGAGAAGCAGGAATCTCTCATGTCGTCTTTTCTGCAGCTGTCTACCCAAGATGGATAGAACCCAAAACAAGCCAAAAAGCAACAATCACTAACTTTCCATACATTTCCCAGGAAATCTCTTCCAGTATATATAAAACCTTTCCTCGGAACAGGTAAACGTGCTAGGCAGTACTTACTGGTTGAGTCTTAGAGGTCTCTGCTTATCTTTATAACCAAACATCTCAGAAAATTCTCCTAGATCAGCCTCAAAACAGAACATTTGATCTGCTCTTAGTTCACAGTTTTTAAGACTACCGTAACCACATGCAGGGAACTCCCAGGGAGAACCTTGTCACTGTTCCTGCTACACCCCTTCAAGGAAGGGGAACTCTCTGTTAGCAAAATAGTAGCCAGGAAGGTGATGGAGTTGGCTTTAGAACTAGAAAATGCTACCTTGAGCTCTGCACGGCTTGGACATATAGAGAGTTAACAGCAATTTTCCATAGTAGAGTGCTTGAGACCTGATGTGCTTTTACCAAGCAGCGCAATCCTGCAAATACCCAACCATGCTAAGCTAGTTCAAAACTGCATTGGAACTCTTTCCAAAAGGAGAAATGTTATATCCCTAACATTCTGTTATGCCCCACCAGCCTGCTGCAGGACCAGAGATGATCCTCAGCTTGGTAGAACAGAGGTTGGCTATCTTTCCAGAGAAAGAACTCAGAACAGCCTGTGGGAAGAGTGAACATGGATGTTTGATACTGTAAGACCAACATAAAGGGAAATGCAACTTGCTGAGATCAGACGTAGAAAGTGAGGTGAGCAGAAAGAGGTGGAACTTACTTTATATGGAGGCCAGAAGAAGGCTGCATATGAACCCTGAAGCTCACAGCTTAATACAGCCATGCAGCCGACATAGCACGTAGCTGGACCTGGGGCAGAACCTGGGAGTTCTGGCTGCATTTACCACAGCAAGCAACTGAGCAGCTTTTTTAATCTGATTATAGTCATGCAGGAGGGAATGAAAGCCAGAACACAGACCCTTTGCACTAATGATTTATGGAAAAGACAAAGAAGACATTTTAATAATAGGTAATTTTTCATCCAAAGATGAGGCTAGTTTCCTCAACCCGAAGGCTGCGAATGAGGTAGAGCTACCAATTTAAATAGCATAAAAGCTGCTAACACACAGAGCTTAAGTGATTTGTTCATGATCATTGACTGTAGAGATAGGAATTAGAACTGAATTCACAATCTCCAAAATGTAGTATCCTCTTTTGGAAGAAGGTTATGCCTACTCACTGCAAAACAGCACTTTTTCCAGCAAAGTTTTTCATCTTTTTCTCAAAGGAACAGAAAGAAGTATTTTATTCTTAATTGAACTGATATAAAACAGATTTTTAGAATGCAGGCATCAGTGCAAAATCATTTATTCCCACTAAAAGGGCTATTCATTTCAAAGCAAACAGTTTCTTTAATCTGAGGCCCAAGATCACCCTCATTAGAGTTCCTTATCCAGAAGAGGTTTTGTTTGTTTCTGTACAATAAATTTAACAGCTGCATTAGCTTTTTACACAACCTTTCACTTCTAAATTATTGTATACAGCCTACAAAATAGAAAATGGTTTACTGTATTCACGAACATGTTTTGCTGTTACTCAACAACTAGTTGTTACTCAACAACAGCTATCTTCACAGATAGAAGCTGCCTGAAACTTAGTTTAAGATTATTATATGTCATTTTAGAGTATATTTTTCTCTCAGAGATCATTTTGGCCTTATGTGAATAAAGCCTGTTCCTTCTACAGCTGTTTGCCAAATACACTCTTAATACTCTAACTTTGTGTGACATCTGCAAGGAAAGGGAGAGATCTGTCCAAGATGTCATTTCTGCCATAAATGGTAGTGATTTATGGACGTTTCTTTTACTAATTCACTACCTTCCGGTTCAGCTTTCTACTGTCTCACAAACCATACCAATTTGCTCCAGAACTGCACATGAGGTGTCTATCTGATTACTGGGGCATACACCCAGAATGTAATTCCAGATTGTAAATTTAAATAGGGGATATGCATTAGCATTAGTTAGCTTAGCAACAGTCACCTACTGGATTGATCTTATATAGGAAAACATCTCTTATCAATTGCTGCATTATTTTAATGTTTTTGTTTTTAGTCTCTACTGTGAATTCTCTGAATAAATCTCCTTCTATGCATTTTCATTCCTCCTAGATATTGATGAATGTGCTGAAAATATTTGTGCTCAACTTTGTGTTAACTCTCCGGGAAGTTATAGCTGCTACTGTGATGGCAAGAAGGGCTTCAAGCTTTCTAAGGACATGAAGAATTGTGAGGTAAAACTGCACTGTGTAAAATTCCATGGGGAAAAGTACAAAGATGGGAATGTCTTTATGAAAGGGTGCCTTGGATTAGGGAATGTAGAAAACTATTTGAGAACTGATTCAAAATCGCTGAGAAAGTACCGGAGACTGTAAGCTGTGGTTTGGCTCATGAAGCAAACCCAGTAGGGATTTGGATGCCACTTAGTTTATGCGTGCTCACTTACAGGAATCCTGTCAGGAGATGCTTGTCTTGGCCAGTCTTTTATTCCCTCGCTGCTTCCAAAATAAAAGCCCCAGTTTTTTCCTATCAAAGTAGTAATTCCTGTTCAGCTTACTCAGACCCAGATTACTCTATTTGTCCATATGTTACCAGGTTTTCCTTATGCTGCACAAAAGCGTTCACTCTTCTTACTCAGTTTGAGCACTGCACTTTTTAGTTTCAAAACATTTGGAGCTCCAGAGAATCCCTGTGAAAGAATTTTCTTGTGAGTGGCGCTCTGTATAGTTTGAAAGGTTAAGGCAGGCTGAAACTTGTGTGAGATGAGTTCAGATAACTTCCAGCAAACAAAAACAAACCAAGAAACCACCGCCCATACACACCTCTAATGATATAATAAAATTAGGCCTGAAGTTAGGAATAATGTCTGGCACTACACTAGTATATATTTATTAGATTTCTTTTCAGTCTCTAATATTTAATATCTGAACATTATTGGGAGTCAATGTATTTGCTGTGCTTATTCATTGAGTAGGAAGAGCCTCTCCTAGCCTCTTACATATTATCTTGTAGTAGTACTGTTTCACAGGTGAGTAAGCATGTATATGGAAGGTAGTTTGAGGCCTTTTATTTGGAAAAAAAATAGTTTCAGCAGCTGAAAATATGTATGCAATCCTGTACATTTAATGAAATTGCTGCATCATGAATATTCAAGTCAGAGTTTGCAAATGTAAACCATTAACAGCTTAAAAGACTAGCAGAAATCTAACATGTTTTGAAAATAACACCCATTTTTGTTATCCTTCTGTAGAGCTGGGATACTGCCATGATATAAAAGATTTATAGGGATAACTTTAAATTAGAAAGGCTCTACCAGTAGTCAGTGAGACATGTACTCTGAACCATATTATGCAAGAACCTTTTTACCTCTTGCCTTTTGCTGAGGCTTACACCACATATATATATAATATACATTCACTGTGCCCACCGTATTCACTGCTGAAATACAGAAGCTGTTTAAAACTTCAGGTGCTTAACTCTCAAAACAATAGAAGAGCCAAAATTTCTTCTAATTCAAGCCACAGTTGGCCAACTGTTCTTACTCACATCGGACTTTGATTAGAGCGCTAGGATTAATCCCAGTTTCTCCTGCTGATGGGGGACCTTTAGTTGCCACAAATCCTTAGAACTTCTCCTTTACAGTGTTTCTGAGAATGTACATGAACAGCTTCATCTGTCTACTAACAGTTTGCGGAAGTATGAGCTCAGTGTTACTCCAACAAGAAGCATTCTGCTGATTGCATCAACGTCCCTTTCCACAGATCACATAAGAAGGGCACACAAGAAACAGACAGACTGAAATATTTTCTATTTATTTACCACTAAATCCACTTGTAATTGCTACTTTGTATTCCAGGTAACAATTCTAGTAATAGTGCAGACTGTTCAACTGTGAATAATTGATACCACTATTAACACAGGAAAGATTATTTCTTCCTTTATTAGATCTGCCCTGGCCCATTCCTTCTGACAGGTGACTGGCTCTACATGCCACACAAATAATGAAACCTTGCAGCACCTAGCAGAAGGTGTCATAGGCTCTCAAGGAAAGGAAATGGCCCGATGAAAGACTGGAGGTTCTAGTGGCATGATTCCTATACTAAATATGTAAATACTAGTTGGAATCAGACAGAACTATGTTTCAACCTGAATTATCACAGAACAACTTAGATATGTGGACACACCAACTTCTGCCCTACAAAATTTCCCAAATCACTTCACTTTGTTTATACTTAGGTATTCATATTAAAAATAAGTAATAAATGAAAAGACTGCCCTGTCCTCCTCGCCCCCCAGAAAAGATTGCTTTAGAGGGACAGACAGCAGAGAACAGAAGTTGTTTCATGAAATACCGCAGTGCACAGTTGATTGTTTTTTTTCCTTCTCTGTTATTTTCAGCCTGTTCCAGTATGTATCCCACTGAACCTTGAAAAGAATTATGAACTGCTTTACCTGGCAGAACAATTTATAGGGATTCCTGTTCTGTACTTAAAGTTTAAATTGCCAAATGTCACCAGGTAAGCATTTGCTATTGATAAAAGTATGGATGGAAGTTACAGGCATTTGTTTCCATTAATTCTCTCAGAGTGCAGACCAAGTGCTCTGAATGCATAAATCACACCACCACCTCCCCACTGGTTGAGCTACCTGCATATGGAGAATGAATTAACTGAAGTTCTTGCATGTACCAGCACTTACAGGAGGCTGGTGTCACCTGAAAGAGGGCAGACAAGAGTAATGAGTCTGGAGGCAGTTTACAGCAGCTCTTATTGATCGTACCCTGTCCTTGAGCCTGCTCATTAGTATAAACAGACGGCAGTTTTCTTGCATTGTAAAAGAGAAAGGTTTCCTCTAGGTACCTCAGGAGCAGGTAGGAGTCTGTAGCAGATGTATCACAGCAAGGCCACAGCACTCAGCTAGGGCAGATGTGCTCTGTTGCCATTTGGACATGATCACATTGATGAATAAAAATGTTGATGTCACCTAACCATTGCAGCCCCAGTTACTGATGCTGTTGTAAGGAGAGTTAGGTGGATTGTGAGAAAGAGAAATCAAAGAGATCCAGGTGTGAATGTACACAAAAAGGAAGATTGTTGATGGCACTAGGTATAATCTGGATTATATAAAGGTCCCATTGATGTGCGGAGAAGAGAGCAGATAGGTGCCTCTTCATGTACTTCATGCTACTCTTCCTTTGAAGTAAAGAGCTTCAGAGGATGAAATAGTGATACATATACAGGAAGATATTTAGAATTTTCATCCTAAGAGCCTGTTATAGGAAAAATAATGAGCTTGCAGCTTGCTGCTATATATGGGAATGGCCTAAGTTTGTATGTTGCTGCTTTGGACAGCAGCTGTACCAAAGCTGAAGCAAAGCCCAGTATCAGTCCCCCTCTGTTCTTTCCTTCAAATAGCATTCCAAGGAAATAGATAAACCACAGTACTGTGTTTGCAGGATTTTCTTTCCAGCTGTCAGAACAACTGCTCATGACAGCAACCTCTCTATTGCTCTTGAGCTTCCTCACAGGGACAGCTGAAATGTTGGTGATCTGTGCCTTGGTGACCAAGCAACTCCGGAGGAACAACGGGAGCTGCTCTTGATCCCCAGAGCCCCAGAACCTTCCTAAGGGCATAAATATTGATAACTTTCTCCTCTGCTATCCATCTGAGTTGACCTGAAACTAATGCTCTCCTGGAGGACATTTTTGAGACGATAATTATTTGAATTAATAGTGTCTGTGTAAACACAGACTGTGAAAGACAGTGACATCTAGTGGACAGAAAACAAGTCTGGGAACAAAAGCAACCCAGAGTCTCAGTTACCCATCTGTTTTGTCATCTTCCGCAAGTCCTGCTTTCTGTATGCTTGTATCCTTAGACTATTTTATCTAGACCAAAAGTTCTAAAAGACAAAGACTGTTTCTTACTATACTTATAGCCTCTCCTCCACTCTAGCTTGGACTGTAATATAAATAACTTTGGTATAAATTTTATAACTATCTATTATACACACACACACATATATATTACACACAAACATATATTATACAGACACACACGTTCATCCAGTTCCCAACATCCAGGCAGCAAATCCTCCAATTAGAGAACAAAGTCTGTAAAGACAGTAGTAACCAAAATGAACCAATTGCTCAGTTACAGGACCTGTATAATGTTTCTTCTGGGACTGCACATGGCAAGTCCTTCCCTTTGTACTAGACCATATCATAGATCATGTAGCTTTTTCCCCACATTGCATCTCTGCCGTATGCAATAGGAATGTTACCTCTATCTTCTTACTCTAATAACAAGCAATATCTCTCTCATGCAAAGCTTGTACCAGAGATCATTCAACTCCCAATTTGAGGTTTTAATCAAAAGACTGACTTTTCCCTGAACTCAGATGAAACAAGACTTGCATTGGATTCTACTTTTGACTAATAGGAGGCAAAAATTGTAACTGCACAGATACAGAGTTGCCAAGATTAACATCTGTGAACTTTGCTACCCCATTCAGAGGTTATACCAGACTTCTCAGTAACTTGTGTATCATTTCCTATTATAAAAATTCCTTCTTCATAATTCAGATTTTCAGCAGAATTTGATTTCCGGACATACGATGCAGAGGGAGTTATATTATACGCAGAATCCCTTGACAACACAGCATGGATCTTACTTGCTCTTCGTGATGGGAAGATTGAAATTCAATTCAAGAATGAATTTGGAACAAAAGTCACCAGTGGAGGCAAAGCCATTAATGATGGACTGTGGCATATAGTAAGCACGGTTTTCCTCTCCCCTTCCCTTAATTTAACACTTACGGGAAAGGTTTGTTCTGATATATAAAGTTGGGGAAAACAAAGCAACTTGAAAGAGGTTTAAAATGATGCCACTCAATTCTATATTTAGATTCAACCAAGAAATGTGCAGGGATGCCTTACATCTTGGAAATTATGGCACCTGTTTGGCATTGCTAGAGAGATAACTACCACCTGCTGGCAATAGAGGAGTTATTCTTTCTAACTATTAAAAAAAACAGCAACAGAATATTAAAAAGTGTGATTGCATGAATAAGTGGGCTTCATAAGCTGTATATATAAGTGGTGTTTTAAAGTTTCTATTATCTACACATGTGTGTATATATGTAATTATTTGTATTTAATTCTAGATATCAGTAGAAGAACTAGAACACAGCATCAGTGTAAAAATAGCTAAAGAAGCAGTGATGAATATTAACAGCCCAGGAACTCTTTTTAAACAGTCACATGGTTTCTTGGAAACTAAGGTGTACATTGCAGGATTTCCTCGCAAAGTGGGCAACAGTCTTATTAAACAGGTAACTCAAAAAAATAAAAGTAATTCTGATCAAGGCTATTTGCTACTTGTGGCCTCATGTTGTTTGCTTAGTAGTCACAAAGGAAGGAAGAATGGCATAAAATCTATCTAGAAAATGCAGACAGGGTTATTCACCTCTGTTTTGAAAACAAATATATAGTCTGCCCTTGGTTAGATTTCAGTTATAGAAACACAATCCTTAAGAGCTAATCGATTTTTCAGGATACTGTAGCCCATTTCTTAATGCTACAGCTGTAAGACTCCCTAGATAACCCCCACTTATTCTGGGAAGGCATTTCCTAGTGATTCATGTTTAGTGCTGGCTTTTACTTAGCCCTGAATAGGCATGGAAATCACTATGCAGGCACCTTTCATTTTTACCAGGTTCTTTAAAAGGTTCTTTAAAAAGAGACAAGGCTTCTGTTTCCCTCAGTCCTTAGTCCTTGCCTGGTGCTGTAGC
Source organism: Crypturellus tataupa (assembly GCA_034781795.1). NCBI lineage: Eukaryota > Metazoa > Chordata > Aves > Tinamiformes > Tinamidae > Crypturellus > Crypturellus tataupa. The sequence goes on along the minus strand of JAWLRI010000296.1, from coordinate 4,393,241 downwards.
CATCTGCATAGTGGCCCGGCACCCTCAAATGAACTGGCAGCCTCAGAGGGGCCACTCACCAGATAAAATAAATTAACCCCTGAACAGTAGAAGTTACACTTCTTTTTAAAAACTTCTTCCCCCCTCAAAAAAAGCAAGAAGGAAAAATACCAAGACATACAACAGCCCTTTAACTTAATGAAAAGTGATTCCAGAAATTTCTTTGTACTTTTCTGCAAGGAAAAGATGAAACATTGAGCAAAGAACAGTGCTAGTGATCACTGCTTCAAATTCAAAGTTCAGGCTTTCCTTCTGTTTAGATCAGAGCAGCTTTTCTATAGCTAAGAGCCATCTATTTTGAACAGATTAGTAACATCAAAATGGGAGATACTCATTAAATCAGGCATAATTAAGCCAAGTAATAAGCTGATATGTAAAGTAATTCCTCCTTATTATCAGTGTTTTGAGAACAAGTTTGAATACAAATAGCCAGTGCTGTAACTCTCCTACAGATTAACCCTCGATTAGATGGGTGTATTCGCGCTTGGAACCTGATGAATCAGGGACATTCCGGCGTAAAGGAAGTCATTCAGGAAAAACAAAGCAAACACTGTTTAGTCACTGTGGGGAGAGGGTCCTTCTATCCTGGCACCGGAATGGCAAAATTTCATATAAACTACAGTAAGTATGTTTCTGTCTTTATTTTATGCCATTAGTTGCAAAGAATCAGCAGGCTAAGCCATGCTCCACTGCCTCTAGTGGCAGTTTCAGCAAATTCTGTGAGAATTTTGTTAGAACAAAGATTCTACTCCCCATGGTGTTTTCCATTTAATTTCTGAAGGGCTGTAGGTTAGGAAGCATATTCTTAACTTGCAAAGGGTGAGCACAGTTGAACATCCACTTCCCCAGGATCTAATTCTGTTTGTTGAGGAGAAGTCTATTCTGTTATTGATTAAAAAAGATAACTAGAAATGGAGAAAAGGATTGCTGACACTTCTGTTTATCCAGTTCTACTTCCAAACACACACCCAAATCCTTTAGCTAGAAGGCTTGTCTCATTTCTTCCTGCACCTAGACTTTTCTAACCTGACCTCCTGCCCTAAGATGATTTTCTAGCCAGAATACCCTTCTGAACACCTGAAAGCCCAAAATAGGAGCTTTCTTGAGCATCATCCGAAGTCTTATGATGCCTATACTCTCCCCTCCTGTCAACTCGTATCTTACCCTTCAGACCCTCTCTGATTCCCCTGCCCTATTCATCACCAATCTTGCTATTCCTTCTCAGGCCTTTTCTTTAAATTACTTAGCCCAATTCAGACCTTTCTGCAGCTTTTCCCATTCTTTCTGGGTTTCCAACCATTTAAGAGGTTATGACAATTACCCCAGTTTTTCTCCCAATTCATGCACTGATACCACACCTCTGTATGGGCTGCTGCCCACCTTCACTGCCCTCCTTTCTGCCCCTCTACCTTCTCCTGCATCAAATCTCAGTGTCTGCCTAGGCCTACTGCTATTCCTCCCATAAGCTGTTACAGCCTCATCTTCCTTCTATCTGGCTTTCTGTAGGATTATGATTTCAATTCATATTTTAGGATTTCCATTTCCTGAAGAAACTACCATCACATCAACTGTGATGTGATTTGAGAGCAAGAATAAATAAGACAAGACATGGACAAGAGAGATGAGAGACAAACAGTCTTTTAAATAGTAACTTTTATCTCAGTTTCACTTTAAGTCTCACAAGACAGCATGATCAAGTTATTTGTGCCACTTGCATGTTTATTTTACTCACCTGTGTATGCCCATTTTAACAGTGAAATCACTATGGACTGTCAGATGTAGGAGAACTGCCAATCTCCTGCTCAGTGGCAATAATTTATAAGTAAATTAAAGATTTTTCTCAGGTTTAATCTTAAAACAACCTGTAATTAATTGGTACTTGTTCCACATTAGAAGGGAAAAGGCAGGTGGGGAAGAAGGAACAAGCAGAAAATCTGTTCAAGGGAAAGTGCAGAATTTATGTGTTTTTTTTTTTGTTTGTTTGTTTGTTTTTTTCTCCTCTCTCCCATTTTAATTTAAGATTAGGACTTTTAAGAAGACTACAAGTCTAAAGTTCATTGTTTTTCCAGAGATTAGTACTAATTTTTCCACCGCGCAAACATTAAATACTAATTTTTAATACCTTAACAATTTTTCTTTGACACATGGATTTATTTATTTCAATCTTTTCTTTTAAAACAGATAACCTTGACAGTGCTGAGGACTGGCTCATAAACGTGACTATGACCATCCGCCCATCCACAGACACTGGGGTGCTCTTCGCCTTGGTTTCTAGTGAGAAAGTGCCGCTTGCTTTGGCCATAGTGGACTCTAACTCTTCCGACACACAGGTGACCTTGCACTTATCATAGCAGCTCCAGGCCAGGGCATCAACCCATACATGTCAGCATCTCTTCTGTCTTTGCCTCACTGAACTTGCCACTTCATTTGTTGAAAACAAACTCAAATAAGTTATTTGCTCTTACTTGCAGTCGAGATAGGAGGCTGAATTAATATTTTGCAGAGTATTTGGATAATACAGTGACATGAAGAAAAGATATCACTATTAACAATTGCTACAGCAGTGACCAAGCACAAACTACTCCTGTATTTAGTCCTATTCATTAGGTCATGTCTTTTATTAATCTTTCAGTTCAAAGACACAAAGCAGGAAAGGGAATGTAACAGAACTAGAGTGATAACAATATAGCAATGACAACATACTAATTTTTGTTCATAAATAGTCCTTAAGTTTTGGAGTTCTTCCAAAGAATCACCTTATATTTGTTTTTGAATCTGTAGCAGTATTCTTTTTGATTTTAAGAGAAACACCATGTCGCCTCATAGCACAAGAATTTTTACTGTAAACTTTCTTAGTTACAGGTTTAATAGTGTAAATGAAACGTTTTGTGTTCAAAGGTGATGGATAAACAGCAACTATCAATTTCCGTAACTTTTACAATTTAAAGTACCAGTCTTAAAGATGTGGATCTAACATTTCCTTTTTTTTGTACTGCCAAATTCAAAGTACATCTGAACCAAATTAAAATGCATTAGAACTAATATACACTGGAATCAAATTAAATATATGTTAGAAGTTACATGTGATGTCTTTCTCCCTTCTATTCAGGAAATCGTTGTGACCATTGGAAACATCATTGTTACACGGCTGGAATCAAAGAAGTTATGTACACCTAAAAAAGCATTGGTAGGACTTCTAGTAACCAAACAGCAACTTGAACTGTCAGTGGATTCACACACAGACAGAAGCAACTCAGAGCAACTCTCTGTCCTGCACGAAGCAATGCTGGGAAACGTTGTTACATACTTGGGCGGACTGCCAGGTGAATTGTTTTTCTCTTCATTAAATCATTCCTTTTCGCAGTTTTTCTTCTTCAGACTTATCCAAGGTAGAAAAGGCCCACAACTGTATAAAAACAAAGTTTTCAATGCTTCTAGTTTTCATGCAGTTGTCTCATCATTTGGTGGAGTCTACTTCTCAATAGCAGTATTATTGGGCCCTTTAAAAGACATGAGCAGCCCTCCAGGTGTTTGAATTTAGAAATAATCTGGGAAGAGCATTTTTCTGATCTGAGGGGAAATGAACAATGTGTATTTCTATCATGCCCCCAACTGGCTCATTGTAGGAACTGCATCAGCTCGGTAAGACTCAAAATGAGGCAGCTGTAAGTAAATGCGGAAATAACACAGGAAGAGTCGGGGAATATTTGGTTATAACAGTTACACACTGGACACCAGGCAAATGTTAATTCTTGAGACAGAAAAGACTTGAAACAAGAAGTAACATTTTGTTTAAAACAATAACAAGTAATTCCCCCTTAAGATGCAAACAAGCCTTACTTTGTGCAGAAAGCAATCATCATGTTTAGCTTCAGGAGAATCATGCAGAAAAATAATATTGTCACAGATGAGGATTTTTCAAACCTCAAATCCTCAAACCTAAAAATTGAATGTGGAAAAGAAAATAGGGATGCAAAATTAAGTTACTACTGATAGAACTTTTCTGTATCCTTCCTTAAAGGGATTTTAGGAAGAATAAGTTATAATTCCTAAGAGAATCCCAGAAGTTTGACCAACAGTTTTGATTTGACATCCATTTCACATGTGCACTGTAATGTCATAGCGGTGCCCCAGGCGTATTTAGTCTTTACTTCTTATCTGCAGTGTCATGTCTTCTGCAGAAGACAAGGGTACACTGGAAGAGTAAGAGAAGGAGGAATCCCTTAGGAACAATCTAGGCCTGTCTTCCAAGGTAATGCACACAGGGAAAACTGGAAATGTCGTTCCATCCTCTGGGCTTCCCTGGGAGAGCAGAAGCAAGGTATCTTAGGCAGCAGTGCAGGTACCACAGCCTCTGTCTCAAGTGTTAGCTGCCTCTTCATCCAGCTGTGTAAACAGTAATTGACTTTTCTATACAAGACTTGATACAGCCATAATCAAGCCTAGCACAATTCAAGCACAAAGAAAAAAAAAATCTCTCCCGTATTTTTGCCTTTGAATGGATATGTAACATCTTGGAAAGCAGCTCACCAGGTAAGTTCAAATTCAATGTATGAAATGAGGAAAGCACTGATGGGGAGGTACCATCAGACAGTGTGACAGCAAAAGCATCCACTCTTTGTAACGTCTACTGAACTAAATTTAAATTGATTTTAGCTTAGTTCAGTAGAAAAGAGGAATGAAATCAGTGTCTACTGAGAGGCAAGTCAGTAGGTTAATTGAACCTTAATTAACTTAACTAGGCTTTGCTCATTTCCTAGCCCTCCTCCCCTTTGTGTTATCTGGGTGCTTCTTCCTAGCACTTTGCCAGCTAGAGAGTAATTTGAACCTTAAGAGCTTAGACCTTGGCTAAAGTCATGCATTCCAACTAAACAAGCAACACGTATTAGCCCTTTTTGCACCGTACAACTAAGCTCAGCTTCCCAGTTTTACAAGGTGGCTTTGACTTGTAAATTAACAAAAAAGTTCTGTATCTGTCATCAGACATACACTACACAGAGGTCAGGCTCTACACAGAGGTCTCAAAAATACAACGTTATCCAAAATAACCTCTTCCCTAACAGCCTCTATTACCAAAGGGGAGTGGGGGAGGAAAAGCTATTTTAAAATCCCCATCTGTAGCCACTATGGCACATTCATCCCAGTTCACCTCTGAAAAGCCTCTGGGGTTACAGAGCAACATGAAAGGATAGGTAATGATTCCTGTGCTGAGCTATAGCCCTAAAAATTTATGGTTCAAAATACAATTTTTTGTGTATTTCATGAAGACCAGAATTCCTCCTTTCGATACATGTTTCTTGGAACTAGAAACATGCTAGGGTATTTATGTTGATTAATTCTGTACATTCAGCGCCAGCTAAATGAGGCTTGCACATATCTACGGCACTAGGGTGTTAACAGGGGCAAAACAGGACAGAAGAGCACACTTGTACAGGACTAGTTCTGTAGTGCCTCAGCTTACACCAAACTAAAACCAGAAGGAAGCAGAATGTCATACCCCCAAGACCATCATGGATATCTTCTGGGAGAAACAGGACGATTAAATCTGAAGGATACAGGATGATGTCAGTCTCTCGGCATCCTCATTTTGTTGCTGAAGGTACTTGGATTACCTTGCATCTACCCTGCAAGAACCTGGTCATACTCTCAGAGCGCTTCTTAGTATACTGCTTGCTGGAAGGCAGCATTTCAGTGAGCTGATGTACCTAAACAAAAACTAAATGAGCAACAGAAGTGGGTCTTCTGCAGAGAAGTCGCTTGGAAGAATCAGTAAGGAAGCGATAAATTGTTCCGAGTTCCCAAGGGTCTCCTATCTGAGAACTGGCAGCTTTGAATCCAGAGTAGTTTTCTGGCAAAAAGCTAAGTGGTTTTTCCAGTGACCTCTAAACCCATAAACATCTGTTAGTAGGTCAGGAGAAGAACAGTAGACTCCAGGAAACACAGTATTAGTTCACTGTAGTTAATACAGGAAATATTACTAAGGAAAAAAAAAAAAAAAAAAAAAAAAAAACACTTGCATTTAGTTACTTCTAATGCATATTTCATATCTTAAGTTCTCTCAACTTTCCTGACTTCATCTCAAACACTTTAACAAAGGGGAGAAGAACTTACAAAAGTCAAGCTTTTCCTGCCAAAATGCTGTTTTCTCCCATGCGTTACTGATGGATAGGGAATGGAGTGTTCCCTGTCCTTTTGCTCATCTGAAAAACACATAGGATGTTACATGCCTCGGCCTAATAAATTGCATGTGTTTTTGTGCAGATGTTCCTCTGGGTGCCACATTAGTAACTGCTTTTTATAACGGCTGCATGGAGGTGAAGGTCAACAACAGACAGCTGGATCTGGATGAAGCCATTTTTAAACACAATGACATTAGGTCTCACTCGTGCCCACTGATTATGGAAGAACCATTCAATTCTTAATTTAACTTTTTTTCTTTCAGATATAATTTGTGCAATTAGTCTCATGCCATAATGAAGCCTGTATTATTTTAATTCAAGATGTGCCAGGAAAGTAATAAACAGCATGTTTTTCCTCCCTTTGATGTAGCATGGGGAAAAAGATATCCTCTCTCCTTTCAGCAGTAAAGAGACATAATCAAGATCAAAATTTTGTAAAATGTTCTTTTATTCATGTCAGTGGTAAATCTTAAACCTAGATTTATCTTCCACATTCATTTTATGTCCTTGGTATATTTAGTTTGGAGAGCGAGTTCAGAAAGTTCTGATTGGAACCAATTTTGCATCTTATTTTTGATATATCAGCACAAAGTTGCATGTTGCAAGTTTTGGCAGAGTATCTGAATCTAAACAAAACCATTCCCATTAAACTTTTCCAAACATAACATACATAGAAAAATCTCTACAGGATTAATATATGCTTTCAGTAAAGGAAAGAAACACCATGAAATTTTCAGCTAAATCTTTCTGTAGACATGTTTAATGTTTACAGATTTCATCAGAATCAGGGAAGCAACTTAAATACAAGTTGGCTTTTTTTGGTTTGTTTTGTTTCTGTAAATAGCTCTTACTATAATACGGTACCAGCATTCATTACTTCTATCTATCTTAGGAAGGAAACCTGAGAGCCAGCATTCTGGATGAGATCAGGTAGCTCACTTCCAAAGTAGATTAAAATATAGCCCAGGCAGCTTTAGGAAATCAGGAAAGTGACAGGATGTCAGACATATTTCCACAACCAGTCCAGCCCACCCCAGCATGGGCACCCTCAAATGGCCAGCCGTGCTTCCCTATTTACCCTATTTAGGCCAACTTTGCATTCACAGAGCTCTCCAGAGGAGAAGGTTCAGTTGCAAGCCCTGCTACGGTTGTAGTTCTCATGCGTGTGAAAGCCTCTATATATTGCAGGCAGCTTCAGAATATAAAACATATTCCTGCTCACTCAGATTTAATGGAAAAGTAATTAGAAAAGGATCCTTTTTTTTCTCAGGTGGGCTCCTTTCAAGCATTTCTAATCTTTCCTGAGCATCCTTAGAGTCCTCCTTCCACTCCCAGCCTCATTTCCACACAACCAGTAGCCCCCGTTGAAGATCACCCACCCATTTTGTTAACCCCAGAACATGCAAGTAGCAACAGAAAGGCCGTTAAGCAGCGAGTGGGGCCGCACGTGAGGCACACTCACCCACACCATTCGTGACCCGAGTTTTGCTTCCTACGCTCAGGACCCTGGAGCAGAAACGTGTGCCCGCCAGGACGGGTTGTGGCTGTGCTCAGCTGGAGGGTTGAAGCTGCCGCACAGTAGTGGGCTTTCTCCACTGTTGTGGACTAACATCGGTAAATCAGCACTGCAGAATCAGAGCTCATCTTCCAAGGTTATCGCTTCCCCTCAGGTTTTTGCTAACTTGGCTTCCCATTCGTGCCATTTAACGTAACACGGTGCTCGCTGTGGCTTTCGTGCCGGCCAGCCCAGCGCACTCTGTGTTGGTCCAGCACCACTTCCTACCTGGCTTCTCATCGGCAAGAGCTGCACTGAGCCAGCACCCAGCGGCAGATGCCGGGGAGCTGCTGCTTCAATTCCCTAAAGCAGCGCGCGGGGAGCCTCCATCTCCAGGCTCCGCGGAGGGGAAAGGGCCACTGGAAAACATCCCTCCTTCCCCGTCTTGCCCGTGCCCTGGCACATGCACCTCATGCGGGTCACGGTCAAACCACTCCGCCACCAAAATAATCAGCTTCCAGGTACACGGCCAAGCTGAGCTAGGAGTTCTGACATCAAACACACTTTTGAGTGCTGCATTTATTGTATCTCAGCAGCAGAAACCACATTCTGGATTGGACTTGGTCAGCCCATTGGCCTTGGGCAAACATAGAACCAATGAGATAGGGAACAGAGAGTCAAGTGGCAGCAGTATTATAAGTAAGTGCACAAGTCAGGCTGTGTGAACTGCAGAAAAAGAAAAGCTGGAGTTTTTTTTCTTTGTTTGTTTTTTTATTTTGCTTGAGTATAATAAGTAGTATAGAGAGGAAATTAAAGAAAACAAATTACCTTAGTTTCCTGCTGGGACACCATTTCTTTTTGTTTTCATGTAAAAATATTTTAGATTATTGTAGTTACAATGAAAACGCCACACTGGGTTTTTTGAATGTAAATGTGCCTCCATATTGTAAGAATTAAATAAAAGCAGTATTTACAAGTTTCCTATTTCAGGTTGTTTTTGCATATCTTCATTAATTTTCACTGTGCAAGACTTAATGGTCAGATGACCGACTCCAGAGTCTGTAGTAATCTTCAGTATCATCAAAAAGAATTACCACAGATTTAAGGTGCTGTCCAAGTAGGAATCTGTATTCTATAGATGAATGTTTAAATTTACTAATTGTTTGATATCTCCTGAAAAAATTTAGCTTGGCTTAGAACTATGTACAGAAAAATTGAGCTCAGGGAGAGAAACTTATTGACTATATAATTTCTCTTCCCTCAGATGTATTTAATTGTATTTTTAAGCATAATTATTTCAACAAGGGCTTTTTAGTGTTTGCACAGGACAGCTGGAGCCCACTTTTTGTGCTTTTTCAACTCCTGTGCACCAAGTGCCTAGTCCCTAGACCAAGAAATATAGAAGACAACAACGTCTATATAGACTAGTCATGGAATTGGTTCTCATTTATCCTAAGGCAACTTTATGCTTATAGACCTGATCTAAGGTTCCTTTATACCACTCAAAGTATACAGTGCTCAGATAAACGAGAATTTGCCATATCTCTATCAGTTAACAAAATTCACTAACTGGTTTCTCCAGAGGTGAAGATGATGGAAGGGGAAAAGAGATGCTTCTTCAGAGCAAGAAGCCTAGACCATATCCTTTAACTGTCTCTTGATGAGCATAACTAGCTAGTTTGGGTACTAACAAACACCTTCATTGTTGCTGCTTTCAAGCTGATCTCTAGAGCTGCCATCTTCAAAGATGACAAGAAGCCAAGTTCCCTTTCAGGCAGCTCAATGAGGTTATCACAGAACCACGCACTGACGAGGGCCCTTCCATTAGCAGTATGAGCTATAAGTACATCTTGATGCCTCAGCACGCTTGCTATGCCAAAATAACCACCTTGATTTGGGAGCATTTCCATATGCCAAGCAGAAGAGTACCCATGTGCCCCAAGATACAAGGACTCTTTCTGACCATATTTGAAGAGCAACAATTCTGACCTTGCTACCTGTCATTTTAAATAGCTTATCAGCTGACATGTCAATGCAAAAGACTCAGTATGATACCAAGTGCAGACCATATTAGCAGTCACTGCAATTATTTTTTCCTCGCGTAAGGTTTTCCATCATGTTCAGAAATCATTGTACATTTTTAAGTACTGCTTATTAGGATATTTGTATATCCTAAAAGCTTTTGGCAACATTATTGTACTACCATTGGAAAACAAAAGGAGCAACTACAGAAACCTCCACCTAGACTAGTTAAGAACACAAAACAATTTTGCTGTTGAATTTTTTTAGTAACCTATCTTAACCATAAAATAACTGTAGTTCCATTATTAAACTGATCATATATTTTGCATACAGTGGGTATGTTTCAGTGGGAATATGTGAATAAGCAGCAACCTTAAATCCTTTTGAATAAGGAGTGGGGAACTAATATGCTGCTTATAGACCTTCCCACTAAATCAATCAAGTGGTTACAAATCCACAAATTATTTTCTAAAACAAACAAACAACTGGAAATACCTTCCATAGGTATTTATAGCATCTCAACAAATAAGAAAAATGGGGAAAAACAAACAAGCAACAAACAACATATCACACACACAAAAGTAACAAGAAACTAGGATCATGGGTTTGTGAGGCCACAGGTACCCTCTTTTGTCATTGAGGATACGAGCACCATCAGCAACAAGCATATAAAGCAGATAAAATGAAACCACGTCCAAAACCATGGCTCCCTACATAATTTGGTTCATTTTGGGAAAGTCACCCACATGCAAAAATATTTTTAAATAAGCAATGTTTGCAGAATTAACTGCTGCTCTGGCTTCCCTGCAGCCTAGCTTAACATCTTCAGAGGAAAGAAAACCAAGCCCTTTTGATCCAACAGATGCTTTTGCCTCACTTCCCTACCCCAAAACCAGAAACCTCTTATAGAGATTGCAGTTCCTGGTGTAACCTCAACCGGTGTTTCTCCTACATCATGCAGCACGTTAGCAGCCAGCTCTGAAGTCAACGCTGTGAGGAAGCGTGCCCGCACGTGCAAGGCCTTCAGGCTACACAGCTTCCCGAGGATCTCTCATTAGAGGAATAATGAGCAGAGGATGCTGGAAGAGCAGGACTGTTTCCTCAGAAACCGTATAGAAGCAACAGAAACAAGACTTCTGAGGGTCTTGCTTTATTTTCTTCAAACCTCAATACTCCCATTTAAAGCAATGCCCTGTTTCCTAACCCTCATTAGGGAGCTGCATTTCCCTTCCACCTGTTTTAAGGTTAAAAAAAAGTCCCTCTACAGCACCCTGCAGTAACTCAAAGCTGCCTAAGTGGCTTTTCTAGAGACAGGGCCAGAATCAACCTCGTTCTTTCCCGACGCGCTCAGGCTGAACGCTCCCCAAAGTGCCAGACAGAGCATCCAAGCTCTGCAACAAGGCTGTGCCCCTGCGTAGGTAAATGCAAAGCACACAGCAAAGGCCACAGAACTGCAGGACAGTATTTCTAGAACTTACCAGTTGCTTTCTCCACACTACCATAAATAAGGTAACAATCTATTAAAGACAAGGTTTTTATTGCTAGTGTGTATAAAGCATACTTTAAGAGACAGATTAGATTACACCTAATTTTTGTGAGCTCAGAGTAGCACAGAAAATACAAACAGCTTTGCTTAAAACATAGACCACAGGAAACCACAGTTCATCTACAAAACAGCCAGTATTTCTGGTTGCACCGTGACTTACCTTTCCAGAAAGCAGCTGACTTTCCGGTTAGAAAGGATTTTTTTTTTTCTCTACGATCAAATTCTGGTAAAACTCCCAAAAACTGAAACTGTTAACAAAAAAAAAAAAAAAAAAAGAAAGGAGAAAGGGGGCAAATAATAATATAACAAAAGTGAGGTGAGCTCTCATTAGAACAAGCCTTAATTTTCTCTGGTCTATGACAGACTGCATGAGCATCCCCACCAGCTGCTCACAGACTCCTTCTAAGAAGTTAATTGAAAGCAGCAATCATCATCTTCCCGTTGAACTCTGGGCAAAAGGCAGCCTTTGCTTAATGGGCTTCCATAGGAACAGAAGGTCAGGTAGATTCAACATCTTCACCTAGCACCCCATCACCTTGTAATTTATTGATTTACAAAATTTATTAATTTACAAAGACCAAATGTCTTGGTATTTACACGCCAGACCATACAGGCATTAAACAAACTGCACAGACAAACTGAAATTTGTATCTATCTTGATCAAGCTTTAAGCAGTCTTTCACAGTCTTCCAGAGGCTTCATAAGGAGTTTATTTGCTGTCTTGCCAAATCCTCATAGTGAAATGCACACCTTGGACATGCTGCTTCCCACAGTTCTGCCTGACCTATCCCTCCACTCACTGGTGTGGGCCAAGAACACAGCACCTCGCGCTGTTGTGAAGACTTAGAAATGCGATTAGCCCAGGTGGGGTAGTCAAGAGTGATACTGTTCACCTGTCCTTATCAATGATTGCTGCTTTTGTAGGCATTTAACTTTTTAGATAAAGTTTAACAAACACTCCCAAGAATATTCCATATAAACCAAAATGGTCTCTTTAAATAATTGATTGACAAGAACAAACACTACAAGTAAAATGAGCACAGTTACTGTGGACCTCTTTAAAGCAAGATGAACCTTGCATTACTCTTCTCTGAACTTGTGGAAGTGATGCAGATGTTATTTTAATATTTTGTTCCTGCAGAAAATAGAGGGTATTTTTTAGTGGTGTTATAAAGCTAGAAACTGTTTGAAATGTTTATTCACTCACCTGTTTGCACTCTGTAGCAACGTGTCTTTGGAACAGGATCTGAACTCCTACCAAGAGGTTAGGACAGCGGGAGTCACAGCGTTCCCACTGCTAACGACATTGGCAGCAGGCACACTCAGCAGCTCCTTGCTCTGGTTCGGGTGTCAGCGATGCCATTAGCCGGTGCCAGTGAAGCAGAGCTATGACCCCTGATCTGCAGGGCAGGACAAGCGCCGTAGTTCATCTATAAGAAATTAAGGACATGCATATTTCAGATGTACGGCTACTGCCAGAAGCCTAGAGAAACTGTTGCTAGCCAAGGATGAAATTGATTTTATCGGCCTTACCTGCAGTCGGTCACGGGTCCTGATTAAAAAAGAAAAAAAAAAAAGGGAAAAAAAAAAGGGAAGCTTTTAAAAATGGACATTATTTCCTCAAGAATTTGCACAATGCATATTAAACAGACCCCTGGAGCACTCTGTGTCTTTGCCCAGAACCAATTGTTTTTTAGTTCATTATGCTCACTGATTTTTCTTCTGCTAATGTTGAGTTTAACTTGACACTTGCAGAGGAATTTTATGTAGACAGATGGCAGAACGCGACGTGAAAGAGCGATTTCCAAAGGCACAGAGGGCACCAGACATCCGCCCACCATCACTGAAAGTCAAACACTCTGTTCCCTTCAGGCCTCTAAAATACTGCCCTAGAATTGCTCCTACTCGGATAAAGGAACCTGAGCTCTGTGCAACACCCCAAAGCCAAAATCTGAACTGAGTGCTACTACTAGAGCAGAAGCAGTTCTCCAGACAGGCCAGAAAGCAAACGATTCCCTCTCCTAGAAGCTTTCTATTGAGCTTTCCAGTTCCTACAGACAATGGGAGTCACAGGGACACTCCAACCTCCTGCAAACCGCAGCTAGTGTGGCAGTGGGAGCGCTTGGGACCCAGCACGCTCACACACTCCATCTCCACGTCTGTTCCGGCCGGCCCCACCGCAGCCTTGGCCGGCACCGCACAGCCCCAGCAGAGAGGAGCTGCCGCCTCGCCGTGCGCAGCGGCCGAGCACAGCGACCAGGCGGCGCGTGGCCGCTCGCCCGGGGCCGCACGTTGCCCTCTGCTACGAGGCGCTGCTGTCCGGAGGTCGCTCCGCGCGCAGGTGCAGAGCGGGGCACACGGCTCCTCAGCCTGGAGGCCGAGGCCTCGTAGCCCCACGGCGGCCTCACCAAAGCCGTCCCGGCACCTCTGCTGCCTAAGGGACACAGAGGCCCAGCAGCAACGCGCGCAGCTACGCTTACTGCCTGCCGGGGGTCTGCACACATACTGACGCGTTTATGGGCTCCTCTGTGAATATGCTTACCGCAGTTCACCCTGTCTTTAACGATCTGCTCAGACACTTGGGTTTTGTGCTGCTGGCCACAGGATTGATCTTTCTCTGGTGTATTTTGCCAGTTTTGTTAACATCCTTAGTAGTGCAGAAGCCATCCTGCCCTCCTTCCATTTTCTATTTTAACATTGAAAAAAAAAAAAAAAAAAAGGAAAAAATTTCTCTAAGTGCTATCCTGAGGACAGAATGTCTTCTGTATTAGTCCTCTTCTTTTGAGCATTAAGTTCCCCATTTATCATCAGCTCCCACGAAAGGAGATCAGCGGATGAGCTGCTACTCGCCGAACGTTCACACCGCAGTTCGTAGGAGTTCAGACAAAACAGTGTGGGGACCCAGTGCACTCACGCACGCGGCCTGCGTAGCTGAGCAATAAGGCAGTGGCTGTTGTAGCCGACAGCTCAGCTGCTCCTCTGGAGGTGAACGAAGGGCCGTGCTGGGCTCCTCTGCAGGTGCAGGCGCCATCCACGCGGCAGAGTCCAGCGCGGGGCTCGGCGGCAGGGACGGCGCGGCCGGGTCCTGCTCAGCTCTGAGGCGCCGCGAGCGGCTGCTGCCGAGCCCAGGTGGGACTCCGCGCTCAGCTGCGCTCGGCTCTGCAGCCTAATAACTGCGGAGGGTCCCCGGAGCCCGTCCGCGGAGCGGCAACGGGGCGAGGACTTCACGGGCGCGCAGCGCGATCCCAGGTTTTGGATCTTCTGGTGCTTGCTGAGTGGCTGAGCCCTGGCTTCAGGAGACGCAGGGGCACACTCCGCTACCACAGCGGGCTGGGGTGCAAGTCTCAGCCCTGTCATTGCCTCGATGACCAGAATATCCAGGGAGAGAGGCCTGTAAAGACCTGAATGTCGCATGGACCATTGATTTAAGTGGTGGATCTAGCAGCTGCACGTTGAGACACAGCGGTTTGGACCCGCTCCTGAGAACAGTGTGCGGATGGGTAGCTGGCTGTGCGAATTGTGTTGTTGCTGCAGTTATTAGCTGTCTAATTATCCGCTTTGGAACATTATCCCTGGATATCCCTGCCCGTCTGCCTCTCCTACCTGCTGTGGGCAGAGGGCAAGAGAGAAAGCAAATCCCATGTACGCTGATCCTTCCAGGAAACCCACTTGGGAGGCTTATAGCCTTGTGGGGATGCCGACCAGCTGTTTGTTTATTATTTCTCTGGAAATGTTTGTCTTGTTTCCAGTAAAACACTTTCTATCATAGCTCCTCTATATTTCCCTAAGACCAGGGTACTGTTTTTCATTTCTATTCTCTATTTCCCAGCCAAACATTGCATTACAACAAAAAAAGGTTTGCAAGAATGTTAGCAGCACGTTGGGGTGGAAAATAAACATTCTAGGGCTATTTCAAGTATTTCCAAAGCAAGCAATACACCCTCAACAAGGTCAGAATTAAAGTTCAGTTGAAAAGGAACACAAATCCATTAAGAGACAACAAAAATAAGTATTTTTTCACAAAGTGCTCTGCACTGCAGCATGGGGGAGCCTTTGCTTAAAACATCACAAATGCTGGTGGCCCGTGTCACAGTGTGGTGCTCCACCATGCAGCACTTCCACATGCAGGAATCCGCTGTTGTCCCCTGTGTCGTATGTGCCACTCAGCCACTTGTCTTCGTGTCTTTGGTCAAGTATGTTTAATTCAGATACTAAAACCAACAAACAAGAAATGGATGTTTTTCACACGGATAATCACAACTGTGCTGTTAGGGGAGAATATGCGTGTGGAGAGTATCAGATATTTTAAGGAAAAAACACCACACATGCAGACACTGCACGGAGAATTTCTTCCTAAACTGCATTAAGACTTTTTTTTTTTTATGTTGAACTACATTATTTTGGAAGACCAATTGCCTGTTCTTCACCCACAACTTTGATATAATTGGAGCAGATTCTTAAGGTGTAATCATATTCTGCTGTGTTTATGAAAGCTGTTAAAGAAAGCATAGCATGAAGAAGATACACAGTACCACATGCTAGGCTTACATAAAATAATTGTTAACAGTTATAATCGCACATTTTAAAGATGTCACTTCACCGCTTCCAGTTGCTTAGAAGCATTAAGGTGCTCCCTGCCTCCCCTGCTGCCACGGCCGAAGCGCAGAGCCCAGACCCGCAGCGGAGCCCTCGGGACGGCTGCCGTGAGCCCGGGCCCCACGTCGCGGCGCTGCGGGACTGTCCTAGCGCCAGAGCGCGGCGGCAGCCGCGAGCGGAGCCGGCAGGTTTGGTGAAAACAGCGTGGCCAGCGGGCTCCCATGGACCCTGACCCCACATGGCCAGGGGATGCTCTCCAGCTGCGTTGCAATTGTATCTACATGTCCGGGCCCCTCCTCAAAGCTTTTTGGGCAGTCATCTCAGCACCCACAGCAGACAATAAGTTCAGCATACAACAGTTAAACTCCAGGAGCTTCTGCTGAAGTTTTGTATCTATCTGGCTTCAAAAGAGCTGGAACCAGTTGTTGCTCTAGTTATAATAAAGGCAACCGCTTATTCAACCCCCCTCTCCTCCAATATGCTCTGAAGTTGTGTTTATATTTACATGGCTCCATACATTACTTACCACAAAGGTAAAAAAAAAAAAAGGTTTATCAAGGGAACAGACAATGCCTGATCTAGGTTGTCAGTGTAGAAGACCCTATTTATTTACAATTGGATTCCCATTCACCGTTTTTTATAAAGGTCTCCTATACATTCAAGATAAGCCTGTCAGGGCTTTGGATCCAGAACCCTATTTCTGGAAGCTACAACAACACCCAGGTGTGAAAAGGGAAACTAAAACCTTAACACAAAACTAAAGTAGCAGGTCCACACATTATCACCAACAACGTTTTCTTTAGATTAAAATGCACCGGGATGAAATGCGCACATCTGCTTTATATCAGCTGTCATTGTGGTAACATCTTCACATGCAAAATGTCTGTGAAGTCATAGCCTTGTACTGCACAGATAGCAAGTGTTTTATTGCTCACTAAGCAGCTTTGACTGTGCTATTATTGAACACAGACCTACTGACACAGATCCTACCTATTTATAGGTCATGGGATTTTTGTCTATAACCTGTCCATGCCACTGGGTATACAAAAGAGGGTAGAAATGGCCAAATGGAAGTATTGCTTTTGCAGAAGCTTCTTGGGAGGCACAAGACAGGCAGAGAAGTTTTCTTCCTCAGTTGTGCTTCAGGCCCCCATGCAGGCAGCGTGTCTTGCACTGGGGACTAGAAGAGGCAGGGTGGAAGAGGAGATGAAATGCACAGCTCGATGCTTTTCATTGCTTTCCATGAGCTCCAAGGAGACCAGGGGAAACAAAATGGAAATTGGAGGCTGTTCTGACTTATGCTGGTGATCTAGCAAGGACCAGGTGGCCCTTGAATGTCTTACCCAAAAATATCACTTACAACAAGCTTTATCCTTATTTTTCCCCTGAGCATTCAGTTGGGGAACAGAGCTGAAGTTAGTCTTTCAAATCAGCCACACTAAAACTATATGGAAGTGAGAACACCAGCTTTTCATTCAGACATGTGAAACACCAAATGTCTCACAGTCCCTGTCTGATTTTTAGGCAGTATTACTTCTTCCTTTGTGATCTTTATCCCAACTGTGCAGTACATGAATCTGACTTTGACTGAGGGATCTGGTAAGACTTCAGACTAAAATAAAAGGCAGTTTCCTGCCAAAAGTCAATCAATGATAAAAACACTCTTACTTTTTACAATTGAAGTCAAAACAATTACATAGAATTAGCCATCTTGCTGTAAAAATCTAGCCACAATACTAGCTCATTCTGCAAAGGAACAAGTTAGTGTTTGGGCACTTCTATTTCAATCTTTGCTATTTGGAAATAGTCTGGCTGGGTTTCATATTTAGCTGAGCTAATAAGAATTATGTTTCGTTAGTTTTTCTTCCTCTGTGAGAGTTTTCCTTTCCTCGTGGCCTTATATTTCAGGCTGAGACCTTACTGCAAGTTACAAGCAAACTTGTGCTGTGAAGCACACAGGAAAAATAACTTAGAACATACAAATCTATATTAAAAAGAACAACACGCATTTAAATGTAGTGATATATAAATAACCATCAAGAATTAGAACTTAAAACAGATCACATGAAGGTCTTATATGTTAAATGTAGATACTCCAGCATTATAGCAAAAGACAGTCATCTCACAGTAATCTCACAGATCCTGCTTACTCTTTGCCTTATTTATTCAATCCACACATAGAAGTGAGTCCACGAATCATAACAGTTTGAAAATACGGAAGTCATATGTAATTTTTCATTTGTTGGTTGCCCCGATCCGTTTCCTAGAAGCAGGACTGCATATACCTATCAAACAAGGCTAGCTTAAGTCATAAGATACGAGAGGAGTTGAATGCTCTTTGAGTTTCTTTAGAGCTCTTGGGTGACTTGCGCAATGGCCACCATGCCTGTTACTTTCCCCAGTGAAGAAGGACTTCAAGAGGGAAACTTCATCGAGCTCTTCCATAATGAGTCTTTGAATACATTCAAGCTTTTCTGCTGCAGGCTTACCTTTCTATAGTGCTTCTAGTAATCTATTGGCCCCATCAACCTGTTGGCAAGCTTCCTGCTTCTGATGTATTTGAAAAAGAGGTTTTATCATCAGGTTTTATGCCCTTACCCCTCAGAGTCTTTTCTGGCCAGCTTTGTTATGGCCTCACATTTAACTTGCCAGAAGGTTTATGATCTCTTCTGTGTTCTTCATTTGGACTTCCATTTACTGAAGGATGTCTTTTTATTTCTAATAACCTCCTTTAGTTTGCTTTTAACTCTGCTGGCTTCTTTTCTCATCCTCACTTCTTTTAGGACTTGAGGAGTTTTGGAACACATTCTAAATAGGCTCACTGAAAAAAAAAGAGGGGGCGGTGTAAATGCTCCACTTGAAAATTCTCCAAACTTATTTTCCTTTTTTTTTTTTTTTTTGAAAAAAATAAATGAAGTCTGATATTGTAAAGCATGCCCACAATGAAGCAGAAAACAAAAGTTCAAAGTAACTTCCTTCCCTCTTAGACTCACCCTAAAGTCATCATAGTTTTTTTAGTTGAAAATAGAAATATCTGAAAAGATTATGGAGAATACCTTTCATGTGAGGAACCCCATGAGGCAGAAAGATTTAGGTATGAGATTAAGTTCTTCAACATGCAAAATGTCTACTTGCCACTCTAAAAGGTTTAATCAGATCTTATGAAGTAAGTTAAAAGAATTGAACTTGAAAGTGTACTGAAGTGCCCAGGAAAAAAAAAATCCTGTAAGGCTGATAATGCAAGAAGCTCCAAAGTGAATAATTCTCAAGGTATGTGCATGGAGCTGTCAAAGAGCATGCCCTTAAAACATGGGCTGAGTGGGAATGTGTGATTTAGCAAATCAGTCAAGCAGTGACCTTTCATCTTTGGAGCCCCATTTCATACCTTACTTAAGGCGTTAATTATAAATGTCTAGGGTATCAGCTCTTCACTAATTAAGTCTCCACATTTACATGAAGTGTGAATCCAGATCATAACCAAAGTTCTTTTAGCACAGAAGGTCTCAACTAACTGAGAGAGAAGCAAAACCACCTCAGGCTGCAGAGGAGTCAGTGGAAGGACAGCTCACACTGGAAAACTCACAAATATTTATGCACTGGAGAAGGTGTAAGATTTAACCTTTTCACTCAGCATCTCTCTTTGCAAGGTGAGGATCTAAACAGGGAATCTCAAAATTACTACTCCATGTATCATCATATCCAGCTTGCAGGATTTGGTGTGTATTTATTCTGCGGACTTTTTTTTTTGGTAGAGTACTTTAGCTCATATAGATTCATATGGTGGCTATACCTGTGTTATTAACTAAGCTAATCACTTTAAAGCTAGCATGTATATCTATATTTTTCTCCTGTGACTGCAGCATAGACATTCCTATAACCTTATGGTACCCATAGTCTTTGATAGCTGTGCCTTCACTATGCAATGCTATTAAAGCCCTGACTTAAGCTATCCACTGAAACTTCATGATAAGACAAAAAAGAAGCTAAAAGAACAATAATAAAATAAACATAATAATAAGAAGAAAGAGAACAGAGATATAGGGAGAACCAAGTACCAAAAAAAGTAAAATGTCTTGGAAGGAGATAAATCAAAAGTAGCAGTCATTTCAAGGGCAATTGGATTGACCAGAAAACTTCAAAACTTGGATTTTTCTCAGAAAGTATATTAAATGGAGAAACACTGGCAAGCACAGATATTTATTTCACTGCACTATACAAAGCACTCACTAATTAAGAATAAATAAATCAAAGCTTAGTTTGCTGTGCACATCCTGGTCATGTTACCTGTATAACTCAATTTTTAAAGATTTTTGGTATCTTCCAGTGATGAATTCATACATTATAAAGTCTCAGAGGATTAAAAAAAAAAAAAGACAAGTAACTTCCTGAGACACCACTGTTCTTTTTAACCAAATGCAGCATGAACATTCTTCATATGATTAGCACTGCATGTGAGTTAAAGATATAATTACATAATGGACTCATCAAGTTAAAGGAGTTTCTACATATATAATTTATGCAATCTGTTTATTATTGAAAAAATATAAATGCACACATATTACTGCAAAAATATTATTAATCTCTGTAACAACCTATAAATATCACATGATAGTGGCAATTTTATTTAAGATTTTTCTATCACCTTAATTATTCTGTGCACAGTCAATCTTAAATTAAGATTACAGTTAACTCAGGCATTAAAAGCCATACATACTTGGGTCACTCTCTCAAACCAGAAGGTCATTTGTGTCTTAGTTTCTGAAAGTCTGTAACACAATAGCCTAAAGGAGTTCAAATACTGTAGATCAAGGATGGCTGTGCAATGTATCTAGGTTTTATCCCTAAACATATAGAGGGTTTCTCAGATAGATAGTACAATCTTTGCCAGCAAAATCCATGAGTTTGGCCTGTAAGTCCAGGTGAAGGTCAGTCTTGACAAGCAGTCATGGGTTTAAAATTTTCACTCCACCTTCACTTCTGCTGAACCGTTTGCGCTAGGTAAAGTGTAGTTAAATAACTGAGTTGAACAGAAAACAGTGCTACTGAGTGAAACTGTGTGAGTAATTTCATCACAAAGACTCTTTCCTGCCTATAGCTGCAGAAGAATTTTTCTTCTAACAGAGAGTAAAAAAAACTTCTCTGCTAATTGAGCAAAACCAAATGTGTTATAGACACATCTGTTTATAATTATGAAAATTCTGCCTTCACAACAAGTGAGAGTGTAACAAAAATGGGCATACCTGTGAATTCCAATTACCTTTTTTTTTTTTTTTTTGGACAGAAACAAGTTGGTCCGCTATGCAAGTGCAATGAAGAGAAAAATCAAAGAGTTTGCCACCAAGATCTTGGCTTGAGTTCATCAGATAAACTAGCAGAAATTTGTTTCACTGAAAGACAATTATTCTTAGAACACCATAAAATATACATTTGTCATTTCACTCTCAAGAGCATTGTAAAAAGCCTGGAAATGTGAACAAGCTTAAAACTGGGATCCAAACAGATAGTATCTCTTTCTCTGCTTCATTTAAAACTTCTGATTTAGGGGTTTATTTCCTAGTTTCTGGTGTGTAGCGTATGAGCTGTGAACACTTGAGAATGTCAGTGTCACAGATATTTTTAACTCATATTTTCCAGTCAAGGGCAACCAAAACATAATGCTCTACATGCCCTCGTGGCCAAGAAGGCCAATGGGATCCTGGGGTGCATTAAGAGGAGCATCTCCAGCAGATCAAGGGAGGGGATCCTGCCCCTCTACTCAGCCCTGGT
>JAWLRI010000296.1:4328864-4371498 GCA_034781795.1 Crypturellus tataupa | reverse complement strand
TGCGTGTGCAGGGGGGTTGGACTAGATGACCTCTAGAGGTCCCTTCCAACCTGAGGCATTCTGTGATTCTATGATTCCATGTCATTCCTTCTCATTGATATAAGCCCATACATATGCACAGTGGATGGATGGATGGAACTTTTAACAGCGGTAAGGAATGAGGTGCAGAGCTCTATGGCTCCTGTGGACCTGGCATTTAGAGAGATGATCTGAATTGTTGTTATCCTTAGGAGGATTCTGTACAGAAAACCAAAATGTTCCTGCTGTATTGTTAATTTACAAAGCTGACGTGACTCTCTCATATATTTGAAATATGCTCAAGGCACACTGGCAAGATAATTTAGACACTAAATATTTTGGCACTTCGTAATGGAGCAAGCATGCCTCACCTCCGGAAAGTGATATCCTGGACTCACTCTCCTCAACATACAAGTTTCAAAAGAACAAATTGGTTTTGTTTTGGACACAAACAGCAGTCTTCCATACAGAAATCAAGTGCCTCAAGAATCAGGAATCCATGGCTCTTGTTGTTGACCACAGTTCAAGCGCAGGGCAAGCAAGTGGGGTACCTCGCAGGGCAGCGCCCGTGTCATGGTGGTGCTGCCGCTGCATGTCCACGCAGCTATCTAAAAGATGAAGCAACCTAGGGGAATGTGTTTCCGCAGTTCTGCACCATGCTTTTAGAGGAAGGCTCCTTCAGAGCCTTACTGCGGTCTCCCATCTGCCAGAGCACTCCTGAAGCATTCTTCCCAGGTTAGGTTTGCTGACTCTCGGCTCAAAGGAACTTTTTTCAGGTGTTATTGTGCCGAGAAAGTTCACAGCTCCACAGCTAGGTATTCTTTCCATTGTGGTTTGACTCCTTAGTCTGATGAATAAAATCACACATCAGCAGGGATCTTGCTTGACCTGAAAAAGTACTATATCTGCAAGAAAAAAAAAAATCCAAATATAGTAAGATTCTATTTCTGCATATCCTGAGCCTTAGTGTGAAGAGTCTGCTAGTGAGTTTGTTAGGAACTCAGAAAACATCACAAAATGAGTGGGAAAAAGAGAAATAAAGCAAGGAAATAAAATATTTGACTTTTATCACTTAATCTGGATTTTAGAGATTTTTAATCTAGAGTCACTTTCTCAACCTATACATGGAAAATAAGTAGGAGCCACTCTTAATAAAAGCTTCATGCAGACAAGTAGGTAATCAAAAAATAAGTCTTATTTTTTTCCCTGGGAAAGGAAATTGAAATGTCACTCACCAAAATAAAACATTTCAAATATTTATAAAGTCCATCAAAAAAAAAAAACTATGAACAAAAATCCCACAAGCTTCACCAACATTTTTTCCTCTTTCGTTTTTTGATCCTCTGTATCTGCGTGTTTTGTTCAGGTGCCATGTGGCAAGGAGAGCAGCATAATAATGCAGGGAGTTCTGTAGTAGTGGCAGCTCAAATAAGAACCATCTTTGTGTAAATAGTTTGACAGTCATTTCAACTGCTCTGCTTCTCATGGGTATAGACATCTGATGGCCTTATTTCCATATGAGAACAGCATGTATTTTAATAGCGACATCATTTTTTGCCAGCAGGCTATGAATATTCAATAAAAATATTTTCTACAATATTTCTTCTTCTCGTCTTTTTTTTCTCTTTCAAATGAAAAAAAAAATTGTGGAGGATAATTCACAGCTGCTTGCTCTACATTCCAATTATTTCTTTTTTCCTGTTTTGCATAATATTACAGCCGATGATCACATGAAATCCTATCTGGGCATTTCTTTCCATAAGCAAATAATATTGCATTTACCCTGGGACACTTTTTCCTAGTTATTTTTCAGGTCCTAAAGCTCTTTTGAGGGAATAATAGCAAATCTGGGCCATATTTGCCACATTTCTGCCTCTTCCACATTTACAGAGAGAGAAGGCACTTTAAGATCCCACAGCCTGCGTAGTGCATCTTGTCTATCATCTGACCTAAAAGTCCCAGTGTTGCAAGGTCCATATTTCACTACTTTTGTTCTGCTCTAAATGTTTGCTGCTAAGGACACCGGTGACGTTCAGACAGAAGCAATCAACATTTTTGTTTTTCTTCTTAACAGCTTCCCAGGTCACTTTCCTCATCTTCAGAGGATGTTTTCCTCATCCCACACGCAAGCCCTTGCTGTGTGTAACTGAAAGAGAAAAAGCAATCCTGCTGCTTCCTCATTACCAAGTGCTGTCACACGGTATCTTTATTACGTGGTTCTTGTGTTTAAAAAGTATAGATACGTATCACGAAATCTGGAAATGCATTGCAGCAGTAGCAGCACAAACCTCTTCATCGAGTGAACTTCTTCATCTGAGAGGAAAAGAAGGAGAAAAAAGTCCATTTGATAGTGTATAAGAGATGATGTAAACTGTCCCACCCTAGCACCATAGGAGGAAGCATCATTACAAAATTACCTAGAACATTACTTTGATTCCTTTATCATAAATACAGTTAGAGAATTATACTTGGGCAATGAGGACAATCTTGTTTCACCTCTGCTATGGCAGCCAAACGTATAAGTACATTGGGACACCAGTCTAACACCCTCCAGGAAAAACAAATATTTAGGAAGGTCTGGAATGATTCCTATAGAAGACAAGGGGACTCTTACTGATGATTTTAATGAAAGTTAGATCAACTGAGGGAAGAAAAGATTTTGTTCCTGTAAGCACCTTGGGCTGCAACTATTCTGAACTCCATTACTCCATTATAAAATGTTTTTTTTTTTTTTTTTTTTCCCCAAGGGTTTTGCAGGAACTCATATTTATATAGGTGTTATACAATTATGCTATGGGGAAATGATGAATTACAAAATAAATTGCATTCCTAACAAATTATAATTACTGCCCAAGAGAGTGAACACCAAGAAACTGTTTCCTCTATCCATTGTGGGAACCAGGCGTGTGCTGTGCACCTGATTAGGAAAAAAAAATCCCCAAATGAAAAAAAAAATCAACAACCAGATTCATACCAATGTGCTTGGGATTTTATAGTTCTATGCAGATGTCAAACAGGAGATTGGGATAGGAGGGATCAGTGCCTGGTAATTACGGTTACATTAGCTGACATACAGGAAATTTGAAATTAGAAACTCGCTGCAAATCCAGAGACCAGAAGTCCACCTTCTGTGCACCAGAAATAATTCCCTTCGCTTCCATGCTACAGCTCCAGATACACACACATGTAAAGGGCAGCATTTGACCTCTTCAAATCTTGCTCTTTCCTCAGTGCTATATCAAGAGCTTCAAAGAGGTGGCATTGTTGCCTCAGGGTGTTAAGAAAATTAATTAATTTTATATATATATATATACACACACACACACATATATATAAAGCCTCAATGGTTCTGAGATATTCTAAAAAAAATAGAAAACTTTAAAATAATAAATGCCTAGTACTCTTTTATTTGCCCTCCCCTTGCACAGTGTGCAAAGTTCACATATTTCAGATTTTTCTCTAAAGTCACAAGGGCAAAAAATATGTTCCTTTTCCAAAAAAAACCTGAGCTTCTCAGGTGGAAAACAGATTGTAATCCATATTGTGAGATTCACAAAGCTTTAAGAATCAGCAGTGCTGAGGTGATAGACTTCAGTGAGACGGGAGGAAGAGGTAGGTGGCTAACCAGGGCACGACGGGGCTGAGGCTTCCTAGGGATCAGACGAAACTTAGTTGGAGGCAAGAGCCTTGGCCCCCTTTCTCTGCAGAAAGGGGAGTGCAGAGTCATGACCTGGGGCCTTCTTCCCGCCACGGGCCGTGGGCTTGCAGCACGGCCCTGTCGTGGAAAGGGGAACCCAGGGCTCCGTGCAGGCTATTGCTGCTTACATGAGACGCGCGTGAGCGACAACGTTGCGGATCAAGTGAGCACATCTGGTTCTGCTTCCTCGCCAAAGTGGAGCATCTTTGGGCTTAAGGCACGGTCCTCAGAGATGTCCTCAATCCTTCTCTTACAGTTTATAATTCTGCTGTGAATCACGGGGTCACTCAGTCAGCCTGTCTCTTCCTTGTCCGAGCCAATTTTCTTTGATCTTGTCTGGTCGCACAGTAAAATAAAACATTCCTCAGATGCACCTCCCTGCAGTACCCTTTTCCTTTTTTTGCTTCAAAAACAGGAGGCTTTGCTTCTTCAGGCACTCCTGACTTTTCATTTCTGTTTCCTGAAGGGGCAGAGGGATTCATTCCCCACCTCTCTGCCCCTCACAGAAGTTACAAGAATCAGTTCTCGTAGCTTCAGCCAGTCCCTTGTGCTGCGCCCGTGTTTCCAGCCAAGCAGGTAATCAGTAAGGCTCACTGGTACACTACTGTCCCCCACTTCTCACCTGGAAAAACATCAGAACCAAGACCGGCAGGTTTTAGTGAGAGCACAGGCCGGGCTGAAAAACTAAGCTGCCCTGTATGGACGGATGTCAGAATTTCTCGAGCTGCACAGGAGTTTACACAACGGCTTGTCTTTCGTACCACTACAGCTGCTTTCAACTGACCAGCTCTTATACCCCTCGGTAATACTGACTTCCAGAAAGGATCAGACACTACAGAAGTCTTTGATGTGCTTGTTCCCATAGCATTCCCAGGAGCAGGGAAGCACAACTATAAACAAACCTGTAAATGAGAAACAGGTACAGACAGACTGCGAAACATACACAAGGAAAACCTGAGGGGCAGCAGGTGAGACTCTCCAAGGCCACACTCGAGTGCTTTTGCATTTGACTACTTCAGCCAGATTTGGAGCCAGGAAATGGTCTTTGGGCACCCCGGTAATAAAAAGGAAGCCAGCTAAACCTTTTAACACAAATACAGGACTCCAGCCTTAATTCTTCACAGTAGCTCATTTTGTTCCACTTCCATACTGCTAAAGAAGATATTTTGGGCCATGCTAATGCAACCTTGCATTAAATCACTGACACCAAGGCAGCTTCACCAAACAAGGAGTTGTCCACGTATCTTAGCTACTTCTCACTTCTTGGAGGGGGCCCTCACATAGATGCAAATTAATCATGTAAAGTAGTAGGAGTTGGTGGTAAAGGCACAGAGGGAAGGGAAAAATAACATTTCCAATGATTTTTGTCTCTTTTCCATAAAATACAAGTACCAGAAGGACTCCCTGCCTTTGTTAGCATGATACTATAAATAAGCAGAGCATAGGCTGCTCTTTAGGTTGATACTACTCACTCAGCTTGTAGTCAACAGTTCAACTGATTGTCAAATACAGCCAGTTTAACAAATACAGCTTCTCGTTCTGAAAAAAAAAAAAGAAAAAGAAAAAGAAAAGTACACCAAAGACATCAAGAAATTCAGACCTGGGGCTGGATGACAAGTATTTAAATAACTTTCCAACCCAATGAGGCATTTTAAGCTTTTCAATAGCTGTAATTATGCAAGAAGTAGAGGTCAACACTAGAAATTTTACAGAGATTAAAGAGGCAGGATTCAAAATGAATTTAAAGTTAGAAATTAGATCTTATATTAACATAAAAGGCAGATAGATGGAACCTATTACTACCACAAATCCATCATCTTCAAAAACAAATTGCCTAGTTTTTTTTTATGCTGCTTTTTTATGACTTCAGTTACTGATGTGCAACAGTTTCAGGTCTGAGTTGCCACTGACAGGACTCAGTGAAGTAAACTAAGAGAAACATCATGGTGCATTAGCCCCATAAATTATAATGACATTATTTTCACTAATAGTTCAGACAAGAAACAACGAAAGTCTTATCTCTTGGTGAATAAGAGCTCTCTCTCATTCTTCCCACCTACTACATCAGACCAAGGTGAATGCAGAGTGTTACAGATTTTTGTAACTGATGTAGGAACCAAAGTTCTCTACCCCAAAAGTGCTTCTGTATGGGTGGATTCTAAGCAGTGACATCTACAAGATCACAACCCATGCTTAAGATGTTGCCTTCCTTTGTGGTAATATGCCAGCAGTAGCAGCAGAACCATAACATGGCTTAATTGGAGACTCTTGGAAAATATTCTGATCTACTGAAGAAACTGCACACAGCTCCTTTGAGAATAAGCTCATTTTTAGAAAATTCGTCTTTCATATTCACATTGGGTGGTTCAAAATCCCTATGGGACTGGGACCTTTCAAACAACAATTCCTCTCATCTTTGGGAGACCATGGTATATAAAGCCAACTCTAGAACTCACTGAGAGTGCTGATGCTGGACTTTCCACCCTATCTCTCCTTGTTTTAGAGCAGTTGCACATTCACTAAAAACAAATGTTGATTATGCCCCCATGCAAGCTTGGAGGGCAAGCAAAGATTTCTTGAACCTTTTCCCTCAGCTTGCATCTCTGTAGCGACAAGCCATGTATTGGTTACCTTAAAAGGTACCGGAGTCTTTAACTCAGCAAACGTTCACAGAGAGACATAATCATATTCAAGATGTAAAATCCTGTCTTCTTTAAGAATTGGATTTGAGTCCATTTCCTGGCCATACTAGTGAAAGGTCTCTGTGATTACAGTGTACAGCAAAACCAAAGCTCTATATAATGATGCTGTGTAAGATGTAGAAGTAATAAACTTTGCTTTAGAACCTAAATAATACACGGATCCACTTGGACTGCAATGGTACAAGTTAAAGCAGAGTATGACTTAAGCCATTCAGAATCTGCTACTGCATAAACAATACATACTAACGACAAATGATACTTCACAAAATGCATACGCTTGGTTAAATAATGTGGACTTTCCTGTAATGCAGAGAATTGCCTGTTCATGAGTAAGTCCTTAGTTTTGATTAATCACTTGTAATCTGATCAAATGGAAGACTGAAAGCTGCCTGGTGCAAATCACTGTTTTCCTTTTTTTTAACAGCTGACCCAACAATTGGGCACCCTTCTGGGTTGAGGAAAAAATTAATATTCCCCAAATGACTTGAAAGCATTTAAAGATTGAAGCAGGCTGCATATTGGGATGTAGCTAGAAGTGGGTTAAGTAGTAAGCAATTAGCTGAATATAAACCATGAATCAGTCTATTTTGATGATCACACTGTAATTTCAGTTTTTGCCTTTTCAGTGTGCTCCACAAACACAATAGGCAGGCTTATACTGAAATATGAATGGAATGCTGCTCTCTTTTGTTAAGAGAACGCATTTCTTCTTCCTTCCTTACTGCTCTCTAGGAAGCAGGGGGATGTTCAGTGTAGCACTACCGACATTCTGTATTTGTCTTTGTATGATCAAGCCTTTTGGAAAACACAAGGAAGAGATTCACAGTAATTTAATATATGTCCCCAAAGAGAATGGGATACCAACACTGCAGTAAACAAGACAGACTTTTCCTGTGATAATAAGCTTGAAAGTAGCCTAATGTGAGTGCCCAGGAAAAGTTGGTGAGTACTAAACAGATGATGAATTTTCCCTTTTTTAAAATTAAAGTAAGGCTTGTGTTTTATATTTCTGTTCCAAATATATATTTTTGCAAATTTACTTCTTGTATTATCGTACAACAAATATCTAAAATTACCTGAGTTCACAGAGTAGAATTATTCCTGATGTTTAAAAAGGAGTCTAAAGCTGGGACAGAAGTTCAAGAAATGCAAAATGAAGAACACTGTGGTGCATTTGGGGCTTTCATCCTGTTCTCCCTCCCTTAAATAGGCATGTATCTCCAACACACTAATGACATTTGTATCTGTAGTGCAATTGTGAGCCAAGTCCCAGCAGGATCTCACAGACAGACCATGGCATTTCATGCTGTTAGTTATAGTTAGGGTGAGCCCAAACTGTGCAAAGCAGGAGTTCAAACTCTTACACAGCATAGCTGTGGTGCTGGTCTCTGTTAAAGACCTGACTGTGTTTTAAGAATACAGTACGAAAGCTATGTCCGTATTATCAACAAAAACAGTGTAACTAGAAGCAAAATAAAACACGAAAGAGTTTAAGTTTCTAAAGCAATCATACCAATAGGGTCTGGAGGGCCGAAGCACCTTTCCTTCTCTTATCCACACATGCCATTCTGTTCATAGCATGTTGAGAGAATGACACTAGCAGCGAAACTCTGTTGGGATGTACGAATAGATTTGCGAGGATACTCAAGGGATGAACAGCTGCATGACAATAAAAGAGCAAGCATATCTGGAGCAAAGGGAAAAATGAAACTTCCCGCCTGCAGTTCACATCAAGATGTCATAAATTAGTGACACGACTTAGCCAACTAAATGATCAGATCATTTAGTTGATGGTTACAACCCTTCTCAGACAGATGCTCCCACACACTGTGGGACTTGAAACAGGCTGCAAAGAGCATGCCCATTCCATCCTCTCTTCTCTCTGATCATGATGACGCAAGATATACTATTGATCTAGCATTGCTCAATATTTGTTCTTAAAGTATTTATTATGCCTGATAAAACCAAGTTAAGCTTGAGTGAGTTCTGGAATTTATTCTGATAGCCAGAGTCAAGAGTGTTTTGGAGTTGGTCTTTCTCTTTACCATATTTAACCCCAAAGCAGAAAATTGCCTAGCAGGAAAATTAACACAATACTTAGTATCTTACTTCTGGTTTATCAGTGCAAAAATTATCTTACCTGGATAACATTTTTACAAGATGAGTAGAAAATATACAGCTGCACTTTGGCTCTTTCTCTTGTGGAAGACCTTTATGAAATTTAAAAGGAAATTAATATTTAGATTTAGAAATGTTAGTATGTTCAATAGAAGGGACTTGTAAAGGCTCCCAGGGAAAAAATCTCTGCTAATACCAGCTGTCAAAAGACTCCTGCCTTCAAGGGAGATACATAAGGCAAGTGCAGAGATGAGCCATGTTACACAGAATGAATTAATTTCTCTTAAAATTTTAACTATTATATAGACTCCTCTACACGTGATATATTTGCCATCCAGACAAGTTATCATTTCCTGTTAGAATTCATAGGATGTTTCTATGCAGGTT
This sequence comes from Crypturellus tataupa, assembly GCA_034781795.1. Lineage (NCBI taxonomy): Eukaryota > Metazoa > Chordata > Aves > Tinamiformes > Tinamidae > Crypturellus > Crypturellus tataupa. The sequence continues at coordinate 4,362,576 of JAWLRI010000296.1, read as the reverse complement.
TCCCTTCATAGACTCCTTAGAATAACCAGTGGAATAATTCTCTCCATGTAAGCTAAATGGTGTGGCTCTTCTTCCTCTGAAGCCGTATGTTGTCTGTCACCACAAAAGCAGACTACATGCAGCTGTATCTTGTTTTGGAGCCTATACTCTTGCATATGGTTTCTGGATGGAGGCAAATATCACTGCAACATAGCTATTTAAATAATATATTGTCACACAATGATTAATTTCTGTTTTATTTTCAGCATGAAAGTCTGTGGCATAGACCCCCATATGGTAAAATAATAGGCTGAAAGATTAGCCACCACCACCATCTGTCTCTTATCCCTGATTTCACTCCCTCTTTCAAGAGCTGATTGCAATTTCAAAATCTTTCACTGAATGAGTCTATTTTCTTTCAAGTTATTACCTAGATGACTTCTGTAATTCTATATAGATGAGGCCTGAAAAAGAAATGCTGAGAGCAGTGAACATGCATCGTACATTTGCATAACGCAGGGGAACAGAGGGTGCTGTGACAGGAAATTCACAGGGCTGGCTTCTCACTTCACCCATCAGTGTTTACAACACTGTAACTCTGTTGACTGCTTTGGAGTCACTCCAGAGAGCTACACGACTGTCAGAGAGGAACCTATTTGTTGTCCTATTTCTCACCGGACTAATCCATTGCATACAACAGGTGAGATCTAATAAACCACTTTCCGTCTCAGTAAAAGTATCTATTATTTGTTGTTTTCTTTATCTAGAAGGGAGTTCACATCTTATATAGGTCAGCTACATTTCTTATTATATGCAAACTATATGGAAGTACAAAAGAGAAGAACGATGACTAAGAGCTTTATCTGAGTCTAATCTAACGTGTCCTGTCTCTTTGGCATGCAGCTCTGCAACGGCATGTCACGCTACTGCAGGGAGGTAAGCACTATCCCCACGTTTTAATAGCAGCAACATCAGAAAATGAACTGTTATTTCTGGAGGAGAAGCAGAAGCAGAGACCACTTTTGATCATATCCTTATGTATAACTCTGTATGGGTAGGAAAAAACAGTTCATGCCTTTGGACATTGGATAACGTGTTATTTGCTCTATTCTCTCTATATTCTTGGAGAACCTGGACTTCACCTGGACCATTCTTAATATTGCACAGTTCTCTCTGTTTAAATTTTGAAACTAAATCTACAACACAGCATCAGTGTATGAGTAAACATTTTCAGTTGCTTTAGCAATGAATTGAAATTTCACTATCCATTTTCCAGTTTTGAGTGAGCAATTGCTTTGTGCCAGGCTATCATTAAAAACTGCTTTACTGAGGGAACTGCTATATCTGGAATCCTTCTTTTTATGCAGGCACATAAAATTATTTAACTTGTGGCCTGTTACTCCCCTTCGCCAGCCGAATGAATATTGAACTGTTACGACTGGTCTGTATTTGCTACACAAGCTGATTCAAAACACAAGTGAGACGAATCCCTGACTCACGGACAAGTCCAAAGTATGAAATCACACTCTTACCGCAGCCTGGCTTTGGGTCCCATTGCTTGTTACATGCTTTTTTGGCTTTGCTTTTAAAAACAAGCTTCAGGCCTAGGAATATGACTTCTCTACTTGTACAATGTCTAGCGTATCACCAGGAAGCACTAAAAGGAAAAAGAACAAAGCAAGAGGTGTTGCATGCCACCCATCACCCCTCACTTCAGTTGTGCACGAAGGGACATCAGGGCAGGTTCTTAGAGGACGTAAAGCAGCAGCACAACTTTGTCACATGTGACAGAGCTGCCCCAAAACGGAGCTACTGATGTTTATGTGCAGGAACAGTCTAAACGTCACTCTGGTGTCTGGCTCAGCATTCAGATGACCGTAAGTGTTTGACATAGCCCACGTATTTGTTATTTCATGGGGCTGGTTGGAAGGAGATGGCAAAGGTTTAGGAGTCAATGATCTCCATCAGCTTTACAAACAAGGCAAGACTGCCGGGCTTTGTTTTCTTTTGGGAACTTTCCAAGCATCAGTACTTTACAAGTTAGCCCTATAGGCAAACCCAGTGTCTGTTTCAAGTTAATATGCTTTGTTTTTCAGGCCACAAATAAAATCAGAACAAAGTAAAAGTTCACATTTGTTTGAAAACAGCACAAATTGTGCACCGTGTGAAAAGAAGGGTAAAAAGAGGGTCAAGGAAGCTGGGAGTAGAGGGGGCATGGGATAGTGAAAGTCTCACCAAAGAAGGGAAAGAGATTTTTTATGGTACAGAAAAAGAATAAATTGAAGGAGAAAATGGTAATTGTTAAAAGGTCTATGTGAAAATAGCTTTAAAATACTATAACTATCTTTCTGCTGGTGAAGTACTCAGAGTCAAAGCGACTGAAAGACTAGCTTCTGTATAAATATTACATTAGAGGCACATGAAGCAGATGACAGGAAACATTTAGGATACCAGGCCAAATTCTGCCTTGCTTATCACCACTCAGCTAATTTGAGGAGAACCTCATTCAACATGGTATTTTAATTCCCTGATTCATGAAAAAGCTATAGCAATACTAGAGCACCTGTGTTAATCAGATAACGAACATACACACACACACCCCTCTGTTAAAACAGACATATCCACAGAAGGACTTGGTAATTGTTTTATATTCTGAATTTTGCTTACCCAACTAATTACAATTCCTCAATGCCTGTTGGAGAATCTCAGTGATGTTTATAAACTCCCTCTGCTAAAGAGGCATGGATGTCTGTACTGAAATCAGAGGTGGGGAAACAGAGGCAAAAGGCAATTAAAGACATATTTTTGGTCCTAAGTCGGTGAACACTGCTGTTGTTTATTGTTTTTCTCCCTCCTTATCCTTGTTTTCACTGCAAAACTCTTTTCTCAAAGACAGTATGAGGATTAGGATGCTAACTTGGTGCTTGGACAATATTTCCCCATTCCATGATAGTGACTGAACGCAGAAACACTGGTCCCCATCTGCCAAATGGGACATGGGAGGATGCAAAGAGAGTGTGTGAGAGGGTTTGTGAGTGGTGGGGTCTGCTAATATCTTTTTTTCAGATTAGCGTCTCCTCCCTCCTCCGTTGGACACACGGCTTTGTGAAGTCAGTCTCAAAACCTTCCATTGACTACCACAGAAACTGCACTGGGCCAGTAGTAGCCATAGTGATGCCAGATGGTAAGAAATTATGCATATGACTGCAATACAGAATTGCTCACTGAATGCGAAATTCAGATGAATGCATTCGTTACTCAAGTGATCTCTGATGAGCTGAAATATAGACAGGAAACCCTCTGCATAAAGCAATATCACTGAAGAAAAAAATAATGCAATATGCTGTGAGAAATAAAATCAAGGAAAAGGTATATTCCATGAAAAAGCCAGTGCACTTTTCTCCTTGTGTGAAGAAAACTGGATATGCTCATCTTTCCATGAAGATATGCACAAGAAAGAAAGAAAGAAAAAAGGGCAAAAAGTCTGATTTGACTATGATGAATGCTGAACAAAGGAACTGGCAGGTTCATGGGACTGGAAATAAGAGATGAAACCTTTGAAATCCATATCCCCGCTTCAAGACTGGCTCAGATAAGCAGTGACCCATAGCCTTTATAATAATTGGGTGAGATTTTGGTAGCCTCCATGAAATGAGATTGGGTTCTTAATCCAGTTAACAGCAGATGTTCACATCAAGCAACTCAAAACCCAAACCTATACTGTCAGGCAGCTGGAAACATTGTAAAACAAAACCTCATTTGTGACAATGAAAAGAATTATCCCTTTGTGAAAGGTCAGAAATTAGTGAGGCCAAGATTTACTTCCTATGTTGCACCGTTTAATAGTAAACCTTGGTGCCTGGATATTACAATGAAGACAGCAAACCAGAAATCCAAGACAGAGGAATGTGTTATCTGTCACCTGGGATAAGGAAATTAGCAGGATGGAGTGAAATTTGGATTGCTGTTGCGAGGTTTGTGACTAACTTTTGTACTACTTTTTGTTTTTCTCTAAGAACAACTGACTCATTTACATAAAACCAGCACAAACAAGGAAGGCCCCTCCGAAAAGGAGAAAATTTGCATGGTCTGGTTGTCACCTTGCCCAAGCATTTAATTCACTTTGCAAGTGATCAAGAGAAATGTTCTTACCTTTTAAAAGATCTATTGCTAGCAGCAATAGTAAGACAAAATTGACCTACACCTCACATAGCTTCCTTTCATAATAAAATTTTAAGATTTTCTCATGAGAGTAAAAAGCTCTGCTAGACAAGGAAGGAAGCATACACACTAACTTTCTGGTTGAATACAAATATTAGAAAATGTGCCATTTCAGTAAAGATTCAGTGACAACATGAGAAGAAAAAGCAAGTTTTACACTCCACAGAGTTAGAAGAAGCATTCAAGAAGGCCTAATAAATGACAGTTGAAAACGTTTCTCCCAATACAAACTGAATGCATGAGGGCATTTCTTTTTATGATTGCTCCTAAAATTAGTTTGTGGATGATATTCCCAGATGCATTAGGCACTTACCTGATATCCAAAAATATTTATTTCCATGAGAAGGGACACAGATACAGCGGCAAGTGTGATTATGCAAATCACACTAAACCATTGATTTTAAATTCACCAGCAAATCTTACACAGTTGCTTACAAAGCCTGGCACGGAGACTACACTCACTGTGGCAATAAACTGAACTTGTATCTCACACTGACTTGAGGATGCAGCTTGACAAGTGCTGCTTAAACAAACCTGAGCTCATCAGTTATTACAAATGATTCACTTTTTAAAGTTGCTCACAATATAAAAGCCAACAATCAGTCATTACAAAGCAGTAGAGAAAATTTTCCCAGGGTATTATGTATCGTGTTTGGACAGTTAGAACTCACTGCTATTATTTATTTATGCCATTATAAATTATTCTCCTCAAAATGAACCTGAGTCACGTAAATGCTGACTTGGAAAGTACAAGAGCCCTCTCTTTTCCTGCAGCATGTATTTTCCTTTTTAATAAACTTCCTGCTTAAAAATGGAAAAGCAAAAGCTAGTGGGGTTTAGCTGTTTAAAAATGAACCACAGAAGCAAGAGAAAAAGCAGTTTGGATAACATTTGCTATGTCACTTTTGACTGTGTAAATTCATTGAAGGCTTAAACTGTTTCTGTGCTGCAAAAGAGAACACTACTGAAAATGATAAATAACTTTCACACTGGAAAAAGGATCAGATTATTAGTCAGATTTTATTTTCTTCCTCTTTTCTTTTGGAGTACATATTTAGTTCTGTCAAATGATATCCATCTAGGCACTCTAGATAGAAAGCAGTCTGGAGGAACTACACATGGGGTCACTTACAACAAGGAGACTAGAAGCAATCAACCAGACTGAGTCAGCTCTCTGCACAGCCTAAACGCTTTTAGGACACCAGTGCTGTTTGTGTTCCCAATGGATCACAGTCTACTAGAAAGCCTACTGCAACCCCAATTCATTTTATGAAAGCCTCCTGATGGGTAATGATGTCTTTTGGACTTCGTTAACATGACTTGGATTTAAACCAGGGAACCTAGAATTGAAAAGCTCCCTGGGGATACTTATAGCCAGCCAAAATCTGGTATCAAATTATCCTTAAACTGAAACTATTTCAAGGCATCTCCATGGTGGTTCACTCCCAACACAAAGACTTCCATAGGAAATGTATAGCAAATAACAAAAAAGTTTTCTCTTTTTAAAGTGCCAAGAAATAATGCTACCTTCCACCCCACTTTAGAACTGAACAAATTTGACAGTCAAATTATGAGGATGAGCACACAGGGGATGAGCTGAGCTGCAATCATTGTAAGTCTAATGGTTCTTCATGTCTCTCACCATGTTTCTGCTGAAATAAATAATCAATATTTATCAATTTTGTTGCAGAGTGTGAGGCCAATACTTCTTAATGGTCTGGCCCTTGAGCAAAGACCATACAGTCCCTCAGCTTCCACAACAACTCTAGCTCTATCCCAGAATGTCATGAGGACTGAGCCAACCACAGAGGCTGGTCCATAAAACAGTCAAAAATTTTCTGAACAAAGTTATGTTTTCCACCTTCTAGTACTTTCCATAAATTACAGCAAAATGTGAACATAAGCAAAATTTTGCTGAGCCTTTGGTGAACACCGCTGTCTCAGCAGTAACGTTACCTGAGAGATGTTCTTACTACAGTCTCTATTAGGCAGATGGATAGGTTAAAATCTGTATTTTGGGCCAAATTTGTGATAGTTTTATTGCAGTACAATTGGAAAAGTAGATATCAACTATTGAAAATAGTTTTAAAATTACTTTATTATTACTTTAGGCAACCCATACATTTCTTTGGGATTTTCCATTTGCAGCTTCACCAAAGGCTGCTGAGGGAAGCAACTCTATTGAAAGTGGCCCTTGGAATACACCGTAAATGGGGAACGAGCACCTCACTTGGGGATGCTGGAGATAAAATTTGTCAGATAAATAAAACAAAAATTATCTCATAGATGCAGGAAGTGTAGACACTGGAGAAAATTATTGTTGTTATTTAACTCATAAAAACAATACCTCTATCTATTTGTCTATCTGCCTGCCTGTATGTCTGTCCATCTGTCTTTTGGTATAGGTCAATAAAATAATTAGTCTCCACTGATTGTTGATGCCATAAAATACCTTAGGAGAACTAATCTTCAAGAGCTGATCTGAGAGAAGCTTACTCCCACTACCCAATACAACAAAAGTAAAAACTCCAGAAACTCAGCTGAAGCAGGACCAAGTGTCTTAATATTGGGTGCAGTATTGTACAGACCTGTAGAAAATGTCTTGATCCTTGTTGAGATTTTGTGCATCTAAGCAGCCATTTCAAACCTCATTTCGATTTCAGAGGACACATTTTTGAGGGAAGAAAACACTCTCAACTTACCCCTTTTTCAGTAAGTACACACATGTGCACCCGCAATGTGTTATTGGAAGGCATTCTTGCCAACCTTTTTGAACTTGTACTTAAAACTGAAAAATATTGAACACCTTTAAATGTCTTTCTCTGTTTCATACAAAATAAATACATTTTGAATAGTTATCCTTTTCAAGAGGCTCATGGATTGTATGTCTGTTGCATTTGACTTGTAAAGAGATTCTAAACAAAAAGAACCCTAACCAACTATCTTCAATTTTTTACACAAACAAATAAACAAATATCGTCCCCTTTTCCTTCCCAATCAATTTTTTGCCAGGATTTGGAAATAATTTAATCTTAAATACCCTATATATTTAAATTATTTAACACTTTATGCTTAGATAGACCTCTATCCCTTTTGTTTCAAGCCAGCGCCCAAACCAGCCAGCCGTTGTAAGAGGCAGGTTATTCTAGTTTATTTATATCTATCATCAGAGCTGGAAGAGGCAGAAGCTCTTACAGACTAGAGTCAAATAAGATCAATTTTGCAAGTTCAAGAAGATCAAATAATTGGACTAAACACCAAGAGACAGATCCTTGACAGATATAAGCAGTAACCAGTGATGTACACAAATTGAGGACATGCCCCTTGAGCTTTGGTATTTCTTCTGCAGGACCTTAGCTTTGAACTCCCGAGGTCCCTAGTTACGTCTCCTTGCAGGGTATGCTTCCCACTTAAACAAACATTCTCAGGGCTCTCTGCATAGGACAGGAAGTCCAGGATTTGGATTCGCTCATGATCGTGGTGAAATGAGTCATTTATTATTTCAATTAACTGCTGAGCTATGCTTACATGTTTGCTGTCATTCTCTGGGATTTTGATCTCTTTTTTTCATGTCCTGTCTCATACAGGACATGATCCTTGTAGGAAAGTGCTGCACAACCAAGACATCTGCTGAAGAATGATGTCACTCATTAGCTTCACACTGGAAAAGTAAACATGCTAGCAAATGTCTTACAGGTCTATGTCTATTTGTAAGCAATAACCAGTTTGGATAACGTCTGCAGCTGTGACTCAGCTGTAATAAAACAAAACAAGACGAATTGTCAACACCTCACTTGACAAAGGGAAAGCAAAGTGAATGACTTTATCTTAAATTGATTTTTTTTTCTTTTTTTCTTTCTCTTTCTTTTTTTTTTTCCCTAGCACGTAGGAGAAAGTTGGCTGCTCCAGTAAAAGCAGAAGAAAGCCAGGAGCACAATAACTAAGTAGATCTCCAGCCACATCTCACGGAGCTAAACAGTTTGTCCTCCCCTCCTGAACCTGGGTGGGATGCAGCTGCCTAGATGTTTGTTTATGAAACTCCCAAGCTTTGCTCATGAAGCTACGCTGCTCGAGCTAGCAGCCAAACGCTCCCCCGGGGACTCATCTGAGTGGCTGGGGGACCCTGCAGGGAGCCCTGCAGAGGGAAGACTCTTTTCCCCTATTCTGAATAACAGCTCAATTTTCAGCACTTCATTAAGTATTGCAGCTGCAGCAGAATCCCTTTAGGTGCGGGATGAAGAAAGGAAACAAACAAGCAAACAAACAACAGAAACCCTCAACTGAGCTATACGATCTGTCGGGTGGTTTAGCCGGAGCTCTTTTCCTCACCCACCTGCAGCAGGGACGGGCTCTCTGGGCTGTGGAGGAGCAGGGAGCGCACAGAGACCCTCCGTGTGCAGAGCAGGACACCCTCCCTGGCTGCGCTCCCAGCAGGGACCCGGTCAGACCGCCTATGGGAACACAAGTGGTACGAGCTTTCCTCTCCACTACTGCTTGTATCAGACACTGCCACATAAGCCCAAGGCCATCCCGCACATCACGGGTGCTGCATTGGTTTTCACATTTGTCACTAAAGAGAGCACGGTCCTTCCCACTATTTTCAAACCTCTTTTTAAAATTACATTTTTATTCATGACATAAACAGTTCAAAAGCAGACCAGATCCAGCTTGGCACTGCCCTCCACGCTCTCTCCAGCTTCAGGATCAAATCAGTCACTGAAGTCTGGTTTTCCTGAAATTTGAACCTTGAGCGGTCCATGGCTCCCTGCACTCTGCTTGCTCTACCAGCACACTTTCCATAATTGAAATCAGACTCTGCTCTTGAAAGACCTCTAAGCATATCTGGTTCCCTTCTCATCTGGTTTTGAATTTTCTCTAATCCCCTCAACTTTAGGCCATAAAATAACTCTGCTAATTAAAGGCAAAGACAATGTAACTGTGCATACACCTCCCAATCTCCTCCAAAGGCAGCTCACTTTGGGCCTTGGAGAATGGCCTTCACTTGATGCATTAAATCAGACTGTAGCTCAGTCTATACAGCTGCTAAGCCTTTGGCTTCTCCATCATGACTGTCAATGGAATATTAATTCCAGAAATCTAATAAGAGCGTTTTGTGATTTCCTGGCTACTGTGCAGCTCAGAGTGCGTAATAAAAAATTAGATAAAGTACTATTGATCAAGCACGGCACTCAGCACATCAACCACAAACAAGTAGCCTCTTCATAGGATAATGAAACTAAGGGCTTACCTCAGAGCACACAGTAAGTTGATAGGGACATAGAAACCTGAGAGTAGAGTTCTGAGCTTTCAGCCATTTAATTAATCAACAGAAAATTAGAATTTTTAGGGATTTTTCTTTTTTTTTTAATATACGAGCTCTTGCCTGGACTGTTACATTTACGTTAGTAAATGAATTATGCACACCAGCTAAGAAGCTTTCTATGAAGCCAAGCTCTGAATACAGGATGTGCTGGATTAGGGAAAATTTAGACTGCACAATACTACTGTTGTTTCTTTCAGTATATTTGTTGCAAAATAACTTTTTTCCTAATCCTATCAGCCAAGACTTTCTGAGTCTCCATCCTTAAAATTGTTTTCATTATTATATAATATGAATAAAAAGCTCATAAACCTTGATTGGATACAGAACTAGGCAATTTAGGGATTTTCCTGTCACTTATAAACACACCTTTTTAAATGGTTATTAAAGCATTCTCCTGAATTTCAGCAACATATGCACCAGAATTGGAATCTACAGAGTTAGTATCCAACCAACTACCTGCAATAGTGGCCTTAAGAAGAAAGTAAAGCATTAAGGTTTTCTTACAGGAAATTTTCATTCACAGTCCACACCTAAGTATTGCTATTTAGTGAATCTTTCAGGACTAAAGACCAGGATAGTGATTATAAGTATGGAAATACATAAAGCCAAACAAAATATATGCCTGTTTGAAAAAGATCCAAAGAGAATGACTCCTGTTAGCTCTTCTAAGTTGTGGAAAGGCCCCTTTATTGTAAACTAAATGAGTTCAGAAAGACTATTTATTTTTACTTTTAAAAAAAAAATCAAGCTGTGTTTATCATCTCTATTAACTTGTTTTGGGTTCTGACAGTCCATTTTTCTTTATTTGAATTTGCTATGTGCTAAGAGCACCCAACTGGCAACCACAGCACTGCAAATATTCTGATTCACGAGGAAACAGTCGAGCACACTCTTGGCAGTGGCTACCTTTTCCACACTGACCTAGAAGACAGAGCTCTTGGGGGAAGTGGGTTGAACATAGTGTCACACGAATGCCATATTTTCACAGCTGAACTGCACATCATTTTCTGTACACTGTTTTTGCAGCTGGAATACCTAATTTGTCTTATTACCCACAGCATACAGAATCTCATGCAGGGCGCTGATATGAATGTATCTGAATAAAAAAGTATATATAAGCAAGTATAGTCCTTTTTGCCTTCCATCCTTAATTGGTACTGGGAAAAAAGTGCCCCATTTGAAGCGCTGCAGAGAATTCATTACAGATATGCCTCTGCTGTAGTGTCATGAACAACCTAAGTAACTCACTGAGGCTGTTATCCACTGGGTAATTTAGGCACCGGTAGTTGTACTAGTTGAACAGGAGTTCAACGCCTGCACTGACCTGGCATAACAGGCACCAAAACTTCAATGAGGGGCTCTGAATATAAGGCTCAATCCGAGGCTGAACAGCAATGGGAAATAGGATGGTTGGCCCAAAAAAGGAATCAGTCTCCATGGCAGGACCCTAAAGCTAAACCATGTCAACATTTATTGGTGTGGAGGAACCCACTGTACTCAGTGATTGGCAGCAACTGGAAGATTCTGGGTCTGGGACTTTTTCTTACCCTGCCTTATCCCTCCCTTTTTAAGCAAAAGCTTAAAGTTGAGAAATATAATTCTCAAAGACCAGGAAGCTTCCATGCTTAGTTAAGAATTTAGCGTTAGTTTAAAAATATCCCATTCTATACAAATCATGGGCTTTTGTGTCTCTGATCTCCCATCCACACAAACATCTAAATATTGATCATGATTTGCCTGTTTCTAAAGGGGCATTCACTGCTCCCAGTGCTGCAGTCATGTTACAGAATATGCAATGCAAGTGTCACAGGGCATAAAAGCATCTGCTCACCTACCGAAACCCAGCACCCAGGAAAAAAAAAGGCGGGGGGAACACAGTAAAAGAAAAGGAAACACACACACACATAAGAAGATGTCTACATATATTCATCACTGCCTGAAAGAAACTTAGCGCAAAATCAGAGCTCAGAGAACTTCACAAAAGACCCTAATTTTGTGCCCGATGTCTTTTCTGCACTAAAACCAGTGCTGCTTCTTGCTGCTGTGGGCTCATCCTCTTCATGGAACAGCAGCATCACTGTGTGATGGAGAGGCCTGTTACTGAGTCCCTTTCTGCATTGCAGGGAGCCTCATTTGTCACTCCAATTCTGGAGAAAGCCATCGATCATATGTGTGCATCTGTTTAAGCTCTCATGCCATAAGGAAAAAGAGCTGATGAAGCTGCATGGAGAGCTGAAAATAAAGAATATCCTTTCCCGGCTACTTATCTCTCTAAAGCACGAACAGAGAACTTTGAAGAGCGCCCAAGACAGTTTCACACCAGCATCTCTCAAGTCACAATCACAGTCTGTTCCTCAAAATACACCCCGCCACATTAAAAAAAAAAAGAAAAAGGAACCCACAACTCTACCCTGAATCTCAAAGGAAAGAAAGTTTTTTAAAAATCTACATTGCTATCTGCTTATCCTCACTTCTGCCAGCTATTCTTCACCCAGATTTTCATCTTGTTTAGGTCACTATGGAAACTGCATAGTTTTTAATTTGCAAAGAGAAGGCTGTAGCACTAAATGCTAATTGAATATTGATAGCCCTGGAGCCTCTCAAATGTCTTTTTACAGATTCAGAGAGACATTTACTGAGCATAGAAAGAGACTGAAACTTGTGGAAAATAAGAGGAAAGGGAAATCACCCTCCCTGCTTCTCTGGTCTGTATTGGAAGAGATGAAATATATTTTACTTTATAAATAATTAGTTTAAGAAATTTGCCCAAGTTCAAGTCCCTCCTCCTCCCTTCCTGCTTTTTTTTTTTTTTCTTTTTCTCCATTTGGAGAATCGGAGACTCTCACGGATGTCTGCAAAAAAGGAAAACCTCTGAAATGATAACTCTGTTTTTCTTAACTCCATTTTCACAGCAAATTTCTCTAAGGGCTTCAAGATTCAGCCTTGCACACTGTTTTTCCCTGAACTTTTGCTGATGCTAGTTTCCCTAGTTTCTTTGTAGTTTCTTCGTCTGACGTGAATTCAGATGCTACATCTAATTTTAGATGCAAGAAGATGAGACTGTCTGACAAAGGGGTACATGAAAAGGGCAAGCCAGACTCTTGAAAACGGCATGACAGATCTTATACTCTGAAATGGAGGAACCAGAGGTGCAACAGGTAGCCAACGCAGGAGATGTAACAGCAGGTCCTCAGCTTCAATACTATGACTATTAATCTCTTTAATAAAGGCAAAGATCCTTGGGGGCTGGCATCCCTATGAATTTTGCAGGACTTTCTGCTGTTCTTGGCCCAGCACCACTCATTAATAAGCCTCTGGCTAAGAGGCAGGCTCAATGCCTGGAGTTCTCAGCACGGCAGCCCCCACTTGCTTAGGTGATGCCAAGTCACTGCGATACTGGAGGCCGAGCGTCTCCAGGGCACCGGCCTAGTGGCCGGAGCAGAAACGGAGCTGCTTGGTGCCAGCAAGCCTGCCCTGCTGGCCTCGTGCCCACGCCACGGCGTCGCTTCTGCTCGCTGGGATGAGGCTACGTGCGCATCTCACCGGGGCCCCTTGCTCAGCGCGCTCATCCCGCTGAGTTGAGGCAAAGTGCCTGTGATTTCTTGCTGAGCACATGGAGTTTACTGTTTTTATGTCAAGAGGTTAACAAGCCCCAACAGCTCACCTAGACCTTCCTGAAAGCTGACAAGCCTGTGGACACGGCTGGCACACCGTCAGCATCTGAGAGCGGGACTTACTGACAACTACTACTACTGCCAAGCAAGTAGCCATCGGCGCCTCTCAGAGATCTAGCTCCTGTAATAGTCTATTTAGACAAACACCCTGAGTGCAAATTGTGACCTATCCCGCCCCCTCAGCAAGGTGACTAGATCAGCTGACGGCTGGGCTAGGTGGGAGCTACATGTCTCTGCACAGACAGCTTTCTCATGGTGCAATGCGACGCACTTGAGGCTGAGTGGACAGACTGCTGTGAACTTGAGCAAAGCCAATGCCATATCTGAATGACCGAGTCTCCGCCACGCAAGTATAAACACCTGAAACTCCTACATAACTGAGAGAAACACAGGGGTGTGCACAAGGACCATTGGGACCAAGTCACTAGGGCAGCTATTTGCTTTCTGATTTTTATCTCCATGAGTTTATGTATGTTCATGTGTGTGTGTGCATGTGTGTGTCTAAACCTGACTTCCCTGAGGACTACTTTTCGTCTAGAATGATGGCTTTAGATCCGCTGCAAATACAATGTTTAAGAGGCAACTTGTACATTCAGAGCAAAATATAACACTTGCTATATTTACATGCTATTTCTCAAAAAGAAACAAGCCTCATTTCTCTCTTGAGCAATGTAACAAAGCATTTGTTTATTGTGATAGCAGAGAAAACAATAATTTAAAGCACCCACCCCCTTACTTATTTGCTCCTGATGTTTCAAGTAAGGATTAGTTATGGGTATTCACTTAATCACCGAGCACACTGTGAGAGGGCGCTCCTGCTTGCACCTGGTGGATGGAGCATGTTCAGCCACGCAGGGGAAGAACTAAAGCACCAAACGCACCCAGCACAAGACTGGTCCAGTAACATCACCTTTCCATTCACAGCAGTGAAGAACTGCTATCGCCCCCAAATTAGAGGTCTATCATTAGCCTATAAAGTTCCACACATGCAGGAAAGAAAGACATTACAACAAAATGAAACATTTCTTGAGGATTTTAAAGACACTCTGAGAGACAAGGGATGAAAGGCACTCTAGTATTCTCTTTTTAGGGGAGAAAAGGATGCATTAGCTTCATTACACTCATAAACCTTTCCCAGCCAACAATGCAAGATCTTCCCCTCTTAATTGCAAGTCCATTCTTAATGGCATCTTTCCAAGTCATGCTGACTACCTGTGTAGACCTGCTGTCTGGAATGACATCAAAGTTATAAAGACAGAGATGTTCCAATCCCCAATTCTGTTTGGCTGGAAGTGCAGATTTGCAGATTTTTCTTCTTTTTCCTTTTTTTTTTCTTTTTATTTATTTTTTTGTTGTTGTTAGGAAGGAAGAGTGGAAGGTTTGGAAAATAAAATATAGTAATGAAAAATACATAACGAATTCCAGATGATTCATCAACCGCTAGACTACAAATGCTGAGGAGAACTGATGGACAGAGAAGGAAATGCAAAGTAGATAAACAATAAAGCAGCAGAGTTGCACAACCACCAATTCTCTTCAGATTTCTCAGAAGTCAATGTGTTTAGACTTGACTTTGAACTGACGTGATGGGCACATTTTATTTGATGTCTTACTAGCAACCTAGCCAAATCACAGTGCACTTTAGTGCTCCAGTGTTCTAATAAGCATTTGCTTCAAAGCTGCAGTTCAGCTCTCCCTGTGAATTTTGTCAAGTACACATCATATCAAAGGATAAGCATTTGCCAAAGCCTTTCTTCAGCCACAAAGAGAGGGAGGGTTTGTTTGAAGAATGTCAAGCTGAACCTGCTGGCTCACACTGGGAGGTTGAAAGGAACCACTGGAATTTCTGTCACTGTTGAATTTAATTTTTTATATCTTGAAGTATTTTTATGAATGTGAAAAGACTTGTTGCATTACAAAGGCAGAATGCTGCTGTAAGCCCGTTCAGAGCCCTTCAGACAGGAAGATAATAGATTTGTGGCTAATAAAGTGGTACTTGTCTGTGATGCGAAAGAGTGGGATTAGGTTGGCATGTTAACGAGACGCGGATGCCATGCATGCTAAAACAGCCTCAAGTATTCCACAGTGCTTTACACGTATAAGCTCATTCTTTCAGTACACGGGCCCATGAACTTGTGGCAACAAACAGATGAGATGATTATTCTCTCCATGTAGGCAAAGGGATAATCAAGGCCACAGTCCTCACACAGTAGTTCCCTTCCCACTAGATAAAGTAGGGGGAGAGGAAGTTTGTTTCCTGCCTTTTGCTCTGCCCGGAGCAGCTTCAGCAGCACAGGCGAGGAAGAGAATATCACCTCTTTTCCTTATGAAGATTTGTGACTACAAGCTCTATAAAGAATAAGGTTCCAAGACCATTTCTTATTTCGGACCAGCTCAGTAGCCAATTTTTACAACAAGTAGGACAGTCAAAAGCGAGATCCAGATGCTCAGCCTACTCACTAAACCTAAACCTAATCTATTTAGGATCACTAAACCTAATTTGGTTTCAGAAAAACACATGGAAGGTCAAGGAGTAGGATCAGGACTCCTGTTTCTGCACTTCCACAGGGTGACCGACCTTACTGGAGGGACGATGTTACTCCATTATACAGCAGGGGATTATAAAAACTCAATGGTAATGTTAGACAGCACAACTTTAATTAGCTAGTCTGAGAACAAAGAACCCAGAGAAATGATTAGAAAGGCTTCTCTGTTTTTTGTCATCTATGTTAACAATTGTCTTCAGAATTGTTCTGTTCTTTTGCCACTACAAGGTCTGTTCTCAAGTTGTTTCTCTCTTCCATCTACCCCATAAGAAAGAACAAGTTGCATGCAGTTTACAATGACTTAACCCTGCAGATTACTTCAAAGGCTATTTTGCTTTAACTCATCAGAAAATTGTTCATAGATATCCCAAGTCCAGCTGTCTATAAGGAGATGAATAAGAATTACTGAATCAAATAACATTTTTTCTTTTCAGGTTTTAAAGTAGCATGATATAAGCAGCCTTTAGAGACCAACTATATCCTCAAGACAGTTCATCTTTCCTAAGGTATCGGCAGAGGAGAACAGTAACACAGACATACTGATGGCAGAACATTTCCCTGTTAAGTTAGTAGTCCTAATGAGAACTTGGCTCATACCAAACCTTTGGATCAGAGTCAGCAAAACTCTGGTGCGTTTTGAATCCAGACACAATGTTTAGACATGATCCAATTCCCACTTCATCCCAGCATTGTGTTCACTTGGAACAGGACAGGGCTCATCTCTAATTCAAGCCAGCCTGATCGGAGTCAATCCAAAGTTACCATCTGCTGCCTGATCTGTGGCCTGATGAAAAGTTTGCTGCTCTTTCTTGTTCTTCCAGAAGGAGGAAGATGAACTAACTTTTTTTTTTTTTTTTTTTTTTTCCCAGCAGGGAAAAAAAAAAAAAGAAAAAGCCCAAATCAAACAATTATACCTAGATCTTGTTCATTCAGCATTATTCTTCACTGTTACAGATTTATAAACAGTCTAAAACATATCCTTCAGTCTTCCACATCATGGTCTCTTGAACTGAACCCTGCCCTGCCATGTTTACATTTCTAACCATACATGGAAAATATAACAGAATTCAGGCAGGAGCTATGCATTTTAGTCTGCCATGAATTTGCCTCACAATCGGCGTTACTGATCGTCAGACGCTGAAACACAACTCACGGCGAGCAGACAACCTGAGGACGGCTTTAGTAGTCTGTTGTACAGGAGTCTCCTCATGGGTGATCTTCTCCTCGAGCTTCCCACGGGCAAGACCTCTGTCTTCACCCTGCCTCCCTGAGGTTGGACGCGTGCTCCACAGCGCACAGCGCAGACGGACCTCCACACGCTCACCCCTGAAGGCCCGCCAGGAGCCACATCCCTGTCCTAAGCTTTGAGCTCCAGCCGCTTTTCTAAGTTTCAGTGAGGGTCATCCATGAGCCTGGAAAAACAGCTACCCCACTGCGGCCTGGCACCCGTTCCTCTGGCAATCCGTGACTGAGGGCTCCAGAGGAATGGGAATAGGCAGCCTTTCGATGGCTGTTGTTTAAATCAGTCGTATTTGTCACAGGAAATATGGATAAGAGAGGCAGAGGGAGAATAAAAGGAGCTGGAAAACAGCAGTGACCACCAGAAACCAAGAGACTCTTCTTGCTCTGTTGCTGTTGGTTTTTCTAAAAGACGTGGAGAAATAAACTCCCCTGTGTCTGATGTTTTTGCTCATTCAAGTACAAGAGCATTTTTTTCTGTCTCTGGTGAACTAAGCATCCTCAATCATGGGCTAAGCTTTGACTGAAGGTCACACCATCTAAGGTAACCAATCCCTTCATCCAGGGAGTTCCAAGCAAATTTTTAGAGTATCTTAATTACTTCAATGTGCATTTAAGGGTGGGGGAAGAGACAGAGCAAAAGAAAAAAAAAAAAAGAAAAGTTTAAGCCAATTCTGATTTGTTTTTTTATGTTTGTTTTATCTTCAGGCTTGCCATCATCCATGATTCCATCCACCTTTTTTTTTTCTTTTCTGGCAGTGACATTAGTTTAATCAACTGTGTCTTCAAATCCCAGCTCTACCTTTTATATTAAATATACAACTTTGGAGGGTTTTTCCTAAAGAGAAGTATGTTCTGCATTTGAGTTTGTAGATTTGCAAAACAGCACATCCTAATACCTGGACAAGTTGGAAAGTTGGGCGGAGAGGAACCTCATGAGGTTCAACAAGGACAAGTGTAGGGTCCTGCACCTGGGAAAGAATAACCCCAGGCACCAAGACAGATTAGGGCAGCAGTGCAGCAAAGAAGTACCTGGAAGCCTTGGTGCACAAGTTAACCACAAGGCAGCAGTGTGCCCTCGTGGCCAAGAAGGCCAATGGGGTCCTGGGGTGCATTAAGAGGAGCGTCTCCATGGAGATCGAGGGAGGGGATCCTGCCCCTCTACTCAGCCCTGGTGAGGCCACATCTGCAGTACTGTGTCCAGTTCTGGGCCCCACAGTACAAGAGGGATGTGGAGCTGCTGGAGAGGGTTCAGCATCTCCCCTATTAGGGAAGGCTGACAAAGCTGGGACTGTCCAACCTAGAGGAAGGAAGACTGGGCGGGATGTTATCAAGGCATAAACTATCTGAAGGGAGGATATCAAGAGGGTGGGCCCAGACTCTTTCCAGAGGTGGCCAGCGATAGGACAAGTGGCAACAGTCACAAATGGAAGTACAGGAAGTTTTGCCTGAATTTAAGGAAGAACTTCTTTCCTGTGAGGGTGACAGCACCCTGGAACAAGCTGCCCAGACAGGTTGCGGAGTCTCCTCTGGAGATCTTCCAAACCTGCCCAGGGATGTGACCCTCTGCCCCGTGCTCTAGAGGTCCCTGCTGGAGCAGAGGGGTTGGACTACATAATCTTTAGAGGTCCCTTCCAACCTCAACCATTCTGTGATTCTAGTACAGGTAGAACTCAGCAAACTGCACTGTGGGATTTGAGATCCATGAGCCAACTCCCCTTTTTAAAGAAAATGCATGTGGAGCCACATCCTATTACAAAGTCTACACTCCTGAGGCATTCATACCTTGTAAGAATTATTCCATCTTTAATTCTTAAAAAAAAAATCTGTATTTTCTTTCTTCTTGTATATTCCTGGGCCTAGGCCCTTCACAGCACAACTCGTTGATTAGTTTGGAAAATAAAGATTTACAATAGCTCTTCCATTTGCAGAAAATTACTTATCATGATTCCCTTTTATCCTACTTGTTTTTTTTGTAAAGGACTCGAACTAAAACAAAAAGATATTATTTCACTTGGTCACAAACTCATCCCCGAATTAACAAACTATTTCTAAATTATTATAGGGAACTCCACTTAAATTTCTTCTTTTTCAAGGGACTTATTTTTCAGGTACTTTACACAGAGCTCCTTGATAACCATCTGCACATTTTTGGCTTGTGTTTGTGGCACACTCAACCTGTATGTTCAGAGAGACCATTCATCCAGTATTTCTGGGTGTCTGGCAAATATCAAAATACCTCCAGTAAGAGGAATTTACAGAAAAATAAAACTGATGTAAGGAAAGAGAATTGTCATATTTGCAACCATTTCAGGGCATACACTAAAATGTGCCTCTGTCTACAAAAATGCCTGATTATGCACATAAATCAGCTATCTACACACCCCCACAACTAGAAAGGCTCCCATATGCCTAATTGGTGGATACACAGAGGATATTTGCTTATGTAAGTAAAGGGCATGCCAAGGTGAACGTGAAAATTAAAGGGTCTGTCACAGAAAATCTGGCTTCTCCTGATTATCCCATACAATTTCATTAGATAGATCAACACATTTGCCATTTTATCTTGAACAACGTCATTTATGATTGGAACCATTTGTTTTCATTTGGTCTGGGACAGCGGATCCATGTTGGGAGAAAAAACGAAAAATCAAGGGGTGCACATTTTTTTTTCTTTTTTAAACATGTTAATTAAAAAAGCACCAAGTTCAGTACACAATGCAACAAAAATGGAAGTCATCTGTGGCAAACCAAAAGAGTGATTTCTAAGTTAATTTTATGATATAAAACCTGATGCAAAGAAAAGTCAAGGGATACCAAAGAGTTTGTTTTAATGTCTGTACATATTCTAATAAAAAGTGACATCCCAGAGAGTTACTGAGACACTGATGATTTTGTGAAGTCATCAGTACATACAGAATAGAGAACTTTTCTCTGGTTCGGTTATACGATAGTCTGATTTTGGTTATTTCCAGCATGTGTGAAGAGCTCCCTTCAGATACATGTTTGGTTTGTGAGCTTTCCAAAAACCAAATAACATAAATTCAAATTTTGAAACACAGAAGATGCCATTTTCTTCTGCTTTCAATTACAAGAGATCTTCACAAGAGTAGCTATCAAAAGTTTATAAGTAACTTTAAAAGTCTGACTTGAAAGTAGAGCAGTAAAGGGACAAGCTGGAGAGCTGATAGGATAACTGGTGGCTATAATCTCATTCCATGAGTAGGAGTTTGTAGGAAAGTAGAATTTGGGGTGTGTGGGAGAACAAACCCTTACACCCAAACCAATGCTATTACTATATGCATAAGAAAGTATGATAGATGCCTTGTGTTTATAATTTTTGAAGCTTATATTTCTTAATGGAGGACAAGTACTTACAAATAACTTACTTATCCTGCACCAGTCTGATTTTACTATGAGATTTAGTGAATCTGACTTTGCTGCCACACAGTTTCTTTCACTTCTCAGTTCCATAATCACCAAAAGCTAAGTTAGAAAAACTAGCATTAAGCCTTTCTTTACAGAGTATTTTGTTGCCTACTTGTACTTGAATATCTATACTACAACTGCATGCATATTTCCTTGATATAGAATTGTACATTTTCTATATGCTTCCCAAGGATATAAAAAAAAATGTTTACAGCCCGTCGAACCTTCAAAGGGTGCTATTAAATTTATGCACACAGCATACTTTCTGTGGCCCACTTAGCGACCAAAATACTTCTGTATTTTGGGAGTTAAGGGAAAAATAAAAATATTTTAGTATTTTCAGAATGCCTCTAGCAGCTGTATCAGTCTTTTTGTTTTTTGGCCCATGAGGAGTGTGGTCACAACTTACAGCAGATAGGGAGATCCTTAAAAACTTGTTTGGTGAATTTCAATTCAGAGAGCTAATATTACCAAGTTGAGGAAAGAGATGAAAAAAAATGCTGTTAAAAATTACACTACTTTTACGGTTTCGGTTGGATATTCATAGAGTTAAAACAACATGTAGAAATTAGTGTTTGATCAAAACTCATGCTTGGTGTTCTCTCTCAGTGCAGGTAGGAATTATGCAACGCCTCCAGAAAACAAAACCTGTTACAGAATTAGCACTTAAAAGGCCACTGTCTGAAATACAGTTGCCCTCTGCAATTTTAACTCAGCCCTGATCATATTTACATTATGGTACAGTCTGTAATTACTTAGTCCATTTTTCCCCTAATAGGCTACCACCCATTTTCATTACACAGAACAGATGTGTTGTCGAGGATCAGCTCTTTGACAGTTTCCTGCATCCTTGCTATTTGGAATGTAGCCCAGTGCTGTTTTATTGCCTACTCTTAAAATTCTGCTTTCACGCTATTTATTTATTTATTAATTCATTATACTTTATTAGATATGGTAGTAGGTAGAGTCTGAAAGATCAGAAAGGCTAGTCTTCTACTGCCGTGGGCTTTTATTTATTTTAGCAGTAAAATGTCTCCAATTTGTTCTCATTCCTTGTGTTGGAAGGTATTTTCATTATTTCATTGCTCTTCTAACTTCCAATAAAAATTAAATGTATTATATATTATATTATTCACTCAAAATATAATGGTCATTTTATGTCTTTCACTCTAAACATATATTTTTCCCCCTCCTGAATTTAACCCCAGTAAAGTATATTATAGACAAAAATATAACTCCTCTCAAAACAGTAAACAAAGATAAACTAAAAATTTAATCTCTAAATTAATCCAGAAGACTTCACTTCTAATCTTTCTCTGAGACATTTCAACACTGCCTGTTATCATAACTTTGTGCTCTATTTAACTTACAACTCTCCTACTAAAGATGCCTTTTCCAGTTTTCACTAGTTCTTCCATGAACAATAAAGTCTTGAATGTCAGCTTGATGCACTATGCTAGACAAAGGATATATAGTACCTGTATTAATTTATCACAGTGATTAGTCTAGTCAGATGTACATTTTAAAGCTAATGCCATAATTAAAGACATTTTCCATGCTTATCTCCTTATTTTTGCATCTGAGAAGCCTGCTTTAATTTCTTTTAATATTCAAGTTCTAGCTATGATGGTCTTTGATAACTCTTTTTTCAACATTGCATTTTATTATATTCACCAACAGATTTTGGAGATAAAAACCTCCTCTTATTCCCATCAACCTTGCTCATATCATCAGAGGAACTACAGACATCCTGGAGTAGTTTGAGCACTGAATACAGATTTAAATTTAGGATTATCTAGTTCTTTTAGTTTAGGAAAGTTTGCCTTTCTGAAGAGAGAGATGTATTTTTTTTCTATTTAAATTACGTGTAAGACAACTATCAATATTTAAATCAAAGTTATTTTCTACATCCAGCTCTTTTAATGCCCTTACGACTGTTAGGATAATGAGGATTAAAGACCAAAGACACCGGTAAAATAAAGCTTGTCCTCATTTTTAAAGTCATTCCTAAGACTATTCCATATCCCATACTTCATAAAAGAGAAACAGTGTTCCTACAATTTATTTTTAACTCAGTGCTATAGGAAATCTGTATATCTCAAGTTAGGCATGGCCAAAAGAAAAGGAACACAGATTGTGCAACTAAGCAAAATTTTTTGGGAAAGTTATGAAAATTGCGGATAGTTTTGTAGCAGAAAGTATCACATGTCTTTACAGACAGGTGATGATGCAGACAGAGACTTAGCCTATGGCAAATATTTTAAGAATACACTTGAACTGCAAAATACCAACATCAATTGTGTATCACACACTACAATTTTTTAAAGTACAAGTTTATTTTTATAATCCTTATCTATAACATAGGGTGTTTAATTTAAATGAGCATTTCATTGTAATGTAGGGATGTAAATACTGCGAGACCTAATTCCTCCTCCTCCTCTATGAGCTTTGTTTCTAGCAAGGGAAAAGACGAAGAGCTGGAGGAGAAATAGAAGCCACAGGAAAAGGCCACATTCTGGGTCACAGAGGCTAAACCCAGCCCACAGTTTTGGTGCCCTAATCCACATTCACCAAAGAAATGTGCACAGAAAATATGTGTTTTCTTGGTGGAAAAACTGTGTTCTGCTGGTATGTAAGTCAACGTAAGTTTTGTATGTATTGTCAATACCGCTGCTCAAGACCATTTTAAAAATGGTATTGAGACACAGTATTCTATGCGTTTCTCCCTTCCCCTGTGAAGTTCATTTATTTGAGGAAAAGTTAAGACAGTTAAAGCATCTTCCTTTGCCACAGAACTGCTAGCGTTCTAACACATTCCGTGAGTAAACACACTTGTTTAAACCATCTGCTAGAAAGCTCTGCTCCTGCTGCCTATTAGTTTCGTTTTTATAACTAGTATTTTTGTTATTCCATAGCTGTCATGGTTAGGCATGTTCCTGTAGAGGGAGGCAGCTCCTCAGGTAACTGGAAACAGTTTCCAAAAGTGACGGGAACAGGATTCAAGTCTTTAATTCATAGATTTTATCTGGTGCTGTCTAGGGTATCAGCACCAAATCAATATGTGATTTTTGCATTCTAACATTTCATATTGTTGATATTTCATATTGATGTACTGTTGTGATAGGACTGCTTCCCTTTTCAGGATATACACCCAGGCAGAACAGCCCTTTTTATATACATATACATATACATATACATATATATGTATATGTATATATAGTTTGAATCTCTGTCAGGATTTGTCTCTACTTTAGAAATCTGTGGATCACTAAGATTCAGTGATTAATGTGGTAAAATAAACGCATACAGTATTAGTTAACAAACAATAAGAAAAGTGGAGAAAAGAAATACACTTTTCACTCTCCAGGAATTAATATTAATTTCTCTACTTAGGGAGCTGGTAAGACACAAGAAAAAAAGTGCATCTATATGTGCATAGGTGAGGAGGACAGATTCTCTATCAGAGGGCTGTATAAGGTCAGAATACATGAAAAGCAACATGAAAAGCAATATTCTAGAATAAAACTTGGCCCGAGAGTCATTGGTAATGCAAAGGTAAACAAAGCTGCATATGCAAGAAATTGTGAGAATCTCCAGTGGACTGAACTTCTCCTGGCTTTGTACCTACCTTACTGTATGATCCTGTACTGTTGGATAACAGAGATCTACAACTGTCTTCAACACAAAAACACACAATTTCCACATATGTTTCAGTTCACTGCAAGCATTTTATGCAAGGAAGACAAATAGATTACTAAGTATATGATAAAAATATGTAAAAAAAAAATCACTGCATGATTGGCTATCTGTGCTACCCTATTGAACTTTTATAATTATTATAAATCATATTCAACAGGAAGTTAAAAAGAGTTAATGATCCATCCCATTTCAGATTCCAACTCAAATTTAATTATAGTTGGCAAAATTGAGTGTTTTCACCTGTGAAGTTCAGACCACTTGGTATCCAGAACAGATAGAGAACAAGAACTCAAGTCACAGCTACTGTTATCTTCTCCATAAACTAGAGTGTTTCTGACAACTGGGTTAAAAATAACTGAAGCTAATAAAAACACAAGAACAAACCGAGTAAACCTTACAACATCCTAACAAGCCTTGTTCAAATAAAGAGAAGAGAGATGGAGAGAGAAGGAGAGGTTCCTCTTCAGAACAAAAACTAAAAATTGGTTATTAAAGATTAAGTAGACAAAGATTCTTCAGTTCATTTCATTTACTCTTCCATTAAACACCTAAGGTAAATTCTTTCAAAGATGTCTAGGAAACCTCTGGAAAAGCTCAATGATGTGCTCAGTACTAACTCTGGGAGCAAAAGACACTATTTTGCTTCACACAGACGCACACATATATAAAATATGTACATTTTCATATGTACATATTTTATGTCATTCTTCTTCTCTACCACCTTTGCTTTTCTTGACATTTAATTAACCGTATGTCTCTGATGTCAAAACAAACGTAAAATATAGCTGCTTGTAGGGAATGCAAACTCTAATTAAGATGAGATTTTGGGCATAACATAAGAAAAGGTTTGAATTCTCATCATGAAAATATTCCAGCTTATGAAATATTCCCAAATGTGTTTTTTACTCTCTAAATCTATTCCTTTCTTGAAAAAATAGAAGTTAAATTAAAAACTACAATATTCATCTTCCATAAAGGAAGTTGTCTTCTTGGAATTTCAGACCAAATTTACCACCGGCCTGATCCCACTGACTTTAGTGAAGCTTAGGGTGAGATGGAACACATCATCTTGAAAGCATAAAACCTGAGGGAAATAGATTCAGAGAGATTCCAACTTTTTTTTTTTTTTTTTTTTTTTTTAATTACAATAAGGAACAATTATATTAATTTTGGACATCTTGAATCCAACCCCAGGAAATTTCACAGATAAGAAATTTGAAACAATAAAAAAGTCAGCAGTTATTTATGGTCAGATTCCAACACTGTGATGTCAAATCTATCTCCTCTCTCTCATTTCAGAAAAATCATTTATTCAGTAAAACATTATTTAGTGCAATACATTAGAGGCTAGTCCACATCATTTTGTCCCTTAAAAGAGTGCAAATTCTGTAAAAATAACTCTCCCCATCTAAACAAAAAAGACAGACTTCCAAACTTTTGCTGAGACTCCAGAGTAAGTCTATGCTTTTCAGAAATCTGACAATATCTTTTATTTAGGCTGCTTGCTGAATGTCTGTAGCCTGCATAGAGGTCTCCTGTGCATTATTAAAAAATACTTGGGGGGGTGCTTTCAGCAAAATATCTTCTAATAGAAATACATCTGGGCTAACTTTCTGTGTGAAACAGAGGAGGAAAAATCTGAGATCTGTCACCAACCAAAAGAAAGTTGTAAACTTTAAAACAGAATATCCTGAAGACAGGGATGAACCTTTTGATGAACCATACCCACATGCATAAATGAATAAATACTCCTATGCTTCTTCTAATATACCAAGAAGACCATCTTACCCTTAACAAAGTTCTGAGCTCAGAGAATATACAAAAGGGCCACACTAACTGCTTTTGCTTCCTTAAGTGTAGCCTTATTTGTTTATTTTTGCTAAAACAGGCAGGAATATCTGCATCCCTGGTTAAATGTTTGTGCTGAAACATCAAGTAGCAAACATAATGAGATTTATTAAAATATTCTCCCCTTGGTTTATCCTTCAAATGGAAAAGTCAGAATTGCCACGGGGACAAGATGGTGTTATCAGCAAACAGAGTTTGAGCTCTCTGCACATGCTTCAGGACACCCAGTCAATCCAGCAATGCAATTGACTGAGCATCCTCAAGAGAACCTAATAATTTGACTTGTGCCCTAAACTCTTTTTGAGAAAATAACTCATGAAAGGCTCTGCTTTGCATCAGATCTAACAGGAAATTTTCCAACTCTTCAAAGGGATCTTGATTCTGATGGCAATGGCCACAGTATCTTGCTGGATTTATGCTCATTCCATGATGATAAAAGAGGGAATATTATCCTTGATGCATCATATAAACCCTCCTGAGAACAAGGGTTTAAACACAAGGCATTTCACATTAAGCTGTGTGTCTTTGTCAGGTTTTGTATATTGCTCTTTTACCTAATATTTTATAATTAGAAATATAAATCTGTTTTTCCAAAATAGGTCTGTTGCTGTATACTACAGTATGGCACTTGCATAACAGGAAGAAAAGATGAAATAAAGGGACCTCTTGGTCCCAGTTCATACATATAGACTTCATCTTAGCTGGGGAACTAGAGAAAAAAGAAGTTTCTCATTATCTTGAACCAATGCTGCTCCTCTCATTCAGAGTAAAGCACGCATTTGCTCAGGCCTCGTCTATACAAATTGTCCTCCTTGAACCTTTCATGCAAATTTGGGGAGATTGTTCCCCAATATGCTGATAATTTTTTAAACTATCTGTAAAATACACATTTTTTTCTGAACAATGATAAAGGGCTTAGAGGAATTAAATACAAGTCTACTGGGCTTTTTCAATATTGAACATTAGGCTCTGTGTAATTGCTATGTTGGGGAATTCTAGAAATTAATGAAGAAAATACCATTTGCAGTTAGAAAGAATTTAATGTTCACTATCCCAGATTGCCTAAGGATATGGTTTGGTTTTGGGTCAGATGCAAAGACTCCAAATCTGGAAGCAGTTGTCACAGATACTGTGACCTAAAATATGGTATTTCTGATGAAATCAGAACACAGACAGCTTTTGATCATCTTCAACTGAACAAATAAACTAGTGGTAAACCTAGTTTCTCTGTCAAGATTTTGAGTAGACCCAAAAGGGATTTGATATTTTCAGGCTTTTTATTTTAAAAAGTATTACAAGTAGATTCAACTTTAAACTTAACTGTATTAAAAAAAAAAAAAAAAAAAAAAAAAAAAAAAAAAAAAAAAAAAAAAAAAAAAAAAAAACTAGTGTTGATCCATCAGATACCTGGTATTAACCAAACTTAGCAGAATAAGCAGAGTAGCTGTTTCACCAAGATCTGCTTTTCAGCCTTCTCAGGGTCTTTTAAAAACACACTGGAAGACTGCAGGAGCAAAATATTTACTGATCCAAATTGATTCTTGCCACCAATATTTGACATTAGCTACACTGAACAGAAATACTAACTCAGTACTGTATAACCTACTGTTCATAACTATTTTGAATTAAACTGGGAAAATAAACCAGTAGGGAATTTTTTAACAATAGCTCTTCTACAAATTCAGGGAAGATTAGTGTCAGGCTTCAAATTATTTTTTTGACTCATTCCTCTTTGAATTAATACCAAAGGCACTTGAGAACATCTCCTACAGCTACTTCTATAATCTTCATATAATTGAACTTCTCAAAGGAACAGCAAAAACTCTGCCCACAAACTACAGATCGTTACAAGAGTTCATTTAGAGAGACCTACTCTCTTTCTCTCCCTCCAAACACTCTTGTGATAACTCCTGTGATAGATAGAAAGTCCTTAGCAGGGGGTGACAATGACCCAGTTGCATTCAAATTGTTCAAAAAGCTATTCTTTCAAGCAGATTCCAGGGGACAAAATGCCAAAGCCCCTAAATCACCCTTGCCCTTCATGATCATCACCTAACTGCTGGCTGCTTTTTGCTGAGAATGCTGAAGAAACACAAAGAACAAAATATATGTCAATATATATAGATTTGCCTCATCCCAAGGAGTGACATCATCGCATCCTGAAATATGGAGGCCACCATTTCTATCAAGTTAGTAGCTGAACTAGGAAATATATACTCTAAAATAAAATAAAATAAAATGAAACTATGACTTCTAATCCAGCATGTTTCAGAAGGTTTCCAGAAACTTTACTAGTCATGCCTGGCTGCCTTTAGTCATGCCTTTAGGCTGCCTTAGCCTTAGGAGCATGGCTAGTAGTTTTAATGAAGGGACATTACTCTTACAGATAGGTTTGTACTGTATGTTTAGAATTCCTTCATATTTGGGTCTTCAAATTTTAAATCATTCCCATGATGACAGTGTTGTCAGTTGACTTTTTAGTCCGACAAATGGAAAAAAAAAGACATATGGTTCTCTCAGTTTGGGGTTGATCTGAGGTTTAAGTTCATTTTAGACTTAATCATCAGTTCATTAAGTTTGCCTTTTATATGCATGTTCTCTATTTCCTAGAAGCATCAGTATCTTGCTATTTAACTCAGTTACATCCTGCCCTACCACTACATGAGGTCAGCAAAATCTTTCAATCTGCATGGATTGTCAGTGAAATTGAGGTAGAGAGGTCCACTTTGTGTGCTCAGTGGGTGAGAACAATCACATAAAAAAATTAGTCAAATTACTGGTTTAATTTGCTCAATATCTGGAGAAGAGAAATGAAATACTAATGACATCATGCATTCTGCTGCCTTTCCTATCGCTTCTGGACAAAAAAAAAAATGTACCTCTTCAGCTAAAGGACAGATGTGTAAAAGAGCATAGGTAATTACTCTCAGGACAAGTAAACTCAATTAAGAAAAAAAAAAGTTATATTCGATATTGAACTTTAGTGGCCAAAGCTCGCTCTTTCTTATCTTTCAACTGTGCACTCATTTTATTTTAGAACAACGCCCCTTCTCTAATTACAGAAAAAGTGTTTAAGCAAACTTTTTATTAAAATGACCAAATAATTATCAAAAGAATAGAAGACTGACATAGGCTCTTTTACTATATCAGCTAATAGGAAAAAAAGCATCGGAGGCTTTTTTTTTTTTTTTTTGGCACCAAAGTATTCTTTGGGTCTTCCAGTTATATTAGTGGGCCTGATAAAAAGCATGACCTTTCCTTAGAAATCCTGTGGCTCTTTTGTCAGTTAACACAGTCTGAGAAATAATTGCTGCAAAAATTACTCCCTATTGATTGCAATAATTCTGTGCAGGGTTCTTGAATCAATTTACAGGACTCACAAATCAAAAGTTTTCAGATATAATTTAGCTATTCACAAAATAGATTTGGAAAAAAAAGTAATTTTTACAAATACCAGAATGAGAGACTAATATATCATATGAGTATCTATAATTTGGTTTATGATAGAAACAAAATCATCACAGATCTATGATTGCATTGTCCTCTAGAAGAAGGACAATAAGCACTTTCCTCATTGTTAGAAGAAAAATAAGAAGTTAGTGTCAGACATGATATTCACTGCGGCAGTAATTTTCTAGGACTTGTTGGTGGCTTTGCTTGCCCCTAGGATTTTACCTAGAACGGATCTTTGGCTACAGAGCATAGACACCTGAACCAGGTTTTCGTATCCATTCCTAGATCTTTCTATTTATTTATTAATTTATTCTTTGGGAAATCAGCCTTTAAAACAAGGCTTATGTTTGCTTGTAAGCAAGTACAAGATAGTTGCCTTCAAAGGAACAAACAGACTGGCAAACATGACACTCCTTTCAGGTATCCTGTGTGAACACTTTACAGGAAAATTCTGCTATCAGGCACTCTGGGGCTAGGAGAAGCACTCCTGTGCCAGAGTAGGAATTGAGTTTATGGTACAACTTCTTTGCACTCTTTCAGAAGATTTCTCAGTCATCTTACAAATAATAGATTATTTCTAAAAGATCACATTTTGGATAGATAGCAATGCTGAGTTCTACCAGATTTGCCAGTGAAAAAAAAAATAGCAGTGAAACAGATATAGTGGGGCCAAGTGATCCACCATATAGTGCTATAGAGATCCTGTCTCTCAAGAAACAAATCTCCAAAGATAACCGAGAATGGAAGCTAAAAAGAAATATCTAAGAATCAAAGCAAATGTACAATTCTCCTTCTCTTCTATTAGAGTCAGATTATAAAAAGTAGTGCATGTCTCTGTGGCTTGTTGCATGAAAAAAAAGTGCCTGTGAAGAGGATGCTGTGATGGGGAGAACCATGTCCTAAGTTCTCAAGATCAAGGTTTCTTTGTTTTGTTCACGGCTATCTAGGTAAATCCTGTATTTTGAAATATATCTAGTGAGTTTGGAATCAATCATGTTGCAGTGTGCTGTGTCTGAAGCTGAAAAACCATCTGCTGTTGGCTCTATTGGCCATAGCGTATGGGCAGAACTAAACAGAAGATAGAAAGAGCACGTCTATCTGTACTTCTTTCCCTCTTCCCATTCAGCCTAATGAAGCTATTCATTTTGTTCTTGTTGGTCTTTTCCTTGGAAAACTTGGGAGAGTTTTCAAGAAAAAGAGGGGCTTGCTGTTTTTACACCTGATGTCTATTGGTGTAAGCCATTTTATTGTCCCTGTCTTTTAATCCCATTATGCTTGTTTTTCAAGATTGTTTTCTTAGTAATTTCTGTTAATCCCTACATTACCTATCAGGAGGCAAAAGTGGACGTGTCAAATAGTCTTTATCAAGCAAAAGATGGGGACCGTATTTGTCTTTCTTGCGGCTCCACAGTCTCTCATATATTCTGTTTCTGAAGAAATTTTACTAGTCAACACCTGTTTGCAAACACCACAGAGTCCTCCCTGGGAATAGATTGCATAGTTAATGAAATCCAGCATCCTTGGCAATCAGTTTCCATTACACATGTTGGCTCTGAAGACCTTCAACTATTGAAAAAAAAAAACAAAAAGACAACAAATTCAGTTGAAGGATTTTAGAAGAAGCCCTTCTTTCTGGATGCAGTTCACTTGTGCTATAGGAATTTGAATATCCGTGCTAATGCACGTGCTCTTTGGCAGTACTGCTGCCCGTGAATATGACAACTGTCAGAGCCTGGAAAATCACTCACTCTCAGTACTGTCACAAATCTGCCTGAAAACAAAGCCACCATATGTTTATGCAAAGGGGTGAGTTACTCTCTTGGCTCAACTGCATAAAGATGAAATATAGAGCATTCATCAAAAGAGTATAACATAATGCTTGGCTTTCTCTCTTCTTCCTCTATTAAATTAACTTTTCTAAAGATTAATATTTACATCCATTTTGCGGATGTCATAAAAGATAGAGTAGTATGTACTTCTAGAGAAACAAAGATCATGGGTCATGGTGTGTAGCAATTATTCATGAGACAACAAGCAAATCCTGAGAGCACATGACTCAGAACGCTGTACAGCAGCTGGAAGTCACTTCTGCAAATGTAATGACCGAGCTCTTTTACCTGGAATTTAGGCACCCTTAGACTTTTTTTTTAATAAACATTTGAGCTATTCCAACTCAATAAATCATAACTTACCAAAAGAAAATGCAAAAGTAATACAATTGGAGAAAAAAAATAAAAAATATTTCTGGAAAATGATTTTCTAAGACTTCATCTGCTTTCATGATAATACACACTTACATTTGCTCGGGCCAAACTTGCATTGTTTTGTAAATGGTTAATATTGTTGCAGTTACTTGTTTCCATCAATCCACCGAAACTAACAGAGTAATATGCTGTCCAAAATGATTTATGATCTCACTCTGCTTATGCAAATGCTTAACTTCCAAATGTGAATCAAACTACTGTGGTAACGTGTCAAACAACTTGCAAAGTATTTAAACAGCTGACTACGCCTGTTTCCACTTTATGAATCCTTTCAAGTTTGGGCTACTTTGATTCAAAGCAATATTTTTACTTTGGAGCATTATTATTCAATATGAAAATTAAAATTGCCTTCTCCTGGGTACAGCAATATGATGAGGTCTAACAGCACACAGATCTATTAGAATGACGAGGCCCAACTATTTCAGCCTAACTGGGTGGTTCTCGTTAAAGTAAGTGGCAGCTGCTCCATTTGCACAGATCACAAAGCTCCCAGGAGCACGTCCTGGACACGTACAAAATAGGCACCAGGCAGGGATTTGCCCGTCGAGCTGCTTAGACAAGCAGCTGGCCCTGAGTTAGAGTTCTTGCAGCCTTAAAATGGGGTGGAAGCCTAGGACCCAAGTTACTCTCTTTCTCTAGCAGATTTACATTAATTTGATAACAGAGGCTAATGGGCTGACCTGGGTAACAATGATATATTAATACTGTGTGTGAGAGAGGGAAGGAGGGCATAGTGGCAGGCAGGCTGCATAAATTCAGCACCTCGGCTTTGGCTATATCCTTCCCCTCAGCAGCCTCCAAGAGCACAGCCACTAGTGTCTGGTAACCAGTAGTGTAAAAACCCCTGCAGTACTCACCACCTGCCTAGGGAAGGCACATAGGCCACATGCGTGAGCTCCAGACAACTGTGCATGGCTTTAGGAAACACTAGTAGGCACCCAAGTCAATGCTAGCCCTTGAAAAAACAACATGCTTAAGTCCATGATCGTATGCGGTCAGAAGAGAAAACTACAGGTGAATTCCTCTGCACATGTAATTTTATGCTGAGATTGAATGGAGAAAAGTATTTAAGGATTTGGCACTCTGTGGCATACTCCATACTCATGCCGCTGCTCTATCCAGGCCCACAAGACTTTGGGCACCTCTCCTCCATTTTACACGTATGCAGGGACTGTTTTTCCAAAGATGACTGGTCAGTGGTGCTAAATCCTTTTGTGGATTATTTTTCAGTTAAGTTATTCTAGATAAATGTAATTTCACTTATAGCGCAACAAGAAATTTGTAACTCTGAATTTTATATTCCAAACAAGCCTTTGTAATTAGATAACACCTTTTTTCAGCTTTCTAGACCTGTTCCTACCAGCGTAAAGCTGAGATGCCAGGATAATCAAGCACTAGCTATGAAGACAGCTAACATGATATATATAAAATATATCATATGTATATATATATATATACACATATATCATATGTGTGTCTGTGTATGTATATGCATATATATATATATAAATAATATATTCCATATAATGGCTATGGATTCTCTATAATCGTCCATCACAGAAATCATCTATGTGGTCAGGGAGGTTAGATGCAATGAAATCCATGAAAAGAGTGGAGAGGAACATGAGTAGATCAGATACAATAGGAAAAGCAGCAATATACTACACCATATAGAAAATGGATAAAAAAAAGTCCATTTAGATTCATATTTCATTTACTAATTTCAAGTTTTCCTGTATTACTATATTTTTACTTCTTATATGGTAATAGTTGGGTTATCAAAAACTGGTGCACTACTTTTACTGGCAAACCTCATTGTTTTACACTACAAGGTAAAACAAAAACAAAAACATTTTTACAAAAACAAAATAAAAAAAATGGTTGGATAATACATCCCATCAGAAACCAAAATTGTTCAATTTCATATTTTTTTTCCTAGTTCCTATTTTTTTTGTGTGTATTGGGCCTGGTCCACAAAGCTATTGAGTTTTTCACCATTAAACTTGAAATCCTTCTCCCTCGTGGGAATTTGGAGAC
>JAWLRI010000296.1:4302057-4328764 GCA_034781795.1 Crypturellus tataupa | reverse complement strand
AATGAAATCCCTGAACAGAGTGGAGAGGAAGATGAGTAGATCAGATACAACAGGAAAAGCAGCAATATACTACACCATATAGAAAATGGATAAAAAAAAAGTCCATTTAGATTCATATTTCATTTACTAATTTCAAGTTTTCCTGTATTACTATATTTTTACTTCTTGTATGGTAATAGTTGGGTTATCAAAAACTGATGCACTACTTTTACTGGCAAACCTCATTGTTTTACACTACAAGATAAAACAAAAACAAAAACATTTTTACAAAAACAAAATAAAAAAAGTGGTTGGATCATTCTACATCCCATCAGAAACCAAAATTGTTCAATTTCATATTTTTTTTCCTAGTTCCTATTTTTTTTGTGTGTTGGGCCTGGTCCACAAAGCTATTGAGTTTTTCACCATTAAACTTGAAATCCTTCTCCCTCGTGGGAATTTGGAGACATTATCCAATTGTCCGTCAGCTGACACTTGGGTCCAAGCTCATCCACTGAACAGCCACAAAGCAGTTCCAAGCCTCCTGCACTTACCCCAAGCAGTTTACAACATTGAACACAACAGGTCAAACCATCAGGTCTCCAGCAGAACCGACCAGGCGGGAAACGTAGCTCAGAATAACCCGGCTCCTCGCTCTGAACAGCAAACCCTCATGAGCAGCTGAGCTCAGACTTTATATAAGAAAGGGGAGTGACAAATCCAAACATCTGACTCAACCAGCTTTAGCAGGCCAAATGTGTATCTTTCTTCCAAATTTATCCCTTGAAGACTGCCTCTGGGGGTCAAATGATTCCAAAAGAAACAGTCAAACTAAGGCAAAGGATTTCCGCATAAACATAGTCATAACAAATACGATCATATTTCCATAATAATTCGGAATTTTATCTTGTGGCCTGTTTGCAAGTCCCATGAGTCTAACTGACCCCATTCCTCTCTCGCTTGCCTTAGGGCAAAACTCTTCCCCCCGGTACCAAGGGTCTCCTCTAGGCTTTTTAAGAGTCTAGAGAACTGAAAACGTAACCTGTAACCCTCTCTCTTCTGAATGCAAGACACACCAGCTCATACAGCAGTTCCTGTTCTCAGTCCATAAACGTACGATTGAATTAGAAGCTGTCCTCCTTCCCCTTCTCTCCCACAGGACACCCAGACTTGGTCTAGAGACCCCAAGCAGTACAGGCTAACCCACTACCTTCGCTCACTCACTGCAGCAGGGAATTTTCTATTGCTGTAAGGGGACTCCTTTCAAACATGAGCTTTGCTTCCCCGCTCTGCTTCAGTCAACTGAAGCACATGCTGGTAAGAATGCAACACTAACATTGTGACTCCAGCCTAAAAGTGAACTTTGGAGACATCATGGCCATATAAACAGACAGGGCTTCTACAGGTACACACTTTTTCCTACAGAACTGAGGCAAATATAGCAAGAAATGGTCCTCCTTGATGTAAGAGAAAATTATGACCCATAATTTGCCTGACCTTTTTCTATCTCTGTAGCTGTTTAACTGTAGCTATGATAACCACAGGCATGATGAATCTAAAACTTAGCAATCCGAATAATGGGAACTCTTATTTTTTTTCAAAATTTAGTCACAAAAACCAAAGTGTTTGATGAAACATTAGGCTGACAAACACATCCAAAATCAGTCCTTGATTTCTCCATTAACTCCCCATAATCTAAGGAGGAAAAGTTTATGTTCCCCTGGAGCTAGAATTTAAATGACTTCAGTTTTTAAACACAGAAACTTTTAACTATTAGACTAGTTGGATTTCATTCCTAATATTATAAATATGCACTTAGCATGACCTTCCTTTCTTCTTCACAGTGATACCCAAATAGCTGTGATTAGTGGAAAGAATAGTGTACTTCAAAATCAAAATCACTACTTCTACCTACATCATTTTCCCCAAGTCTACAGTTCATTTGCTCCTGGGTTCTGCAGCACCTGCTCCTTCACAAACCCAATTTTCCCTGCTGCATGGCCTGGAAGGCAAAATACAAAGGGGAATTGGAGAGTCTGGAACTTTGCTTGAGATCTGAGAGATCTGGGAGTGCATGGAAATACATTATTGTAGAGTTCTTCGCAAAGGTAATAGAAAAGATCTGTCATAAAGCGAATGCACTTTAG
Source organism: Crypturellus tataupa (assembly GCA_034781795.1). NCBI lineage: Eukaryota > Metazoa > Chordata > Aves > Tinamiformes > Tinamidae > Crypturellus > Crypturellus tataupa. The sequence continues at coordinate 4,326,638 of JAWLRI010000296.1, read as the reverse complement.
TGCCTAGCTTTGCTCTAAATCAAACTAACAATCCTAAATAGCCACAGTAGAGACAGCTGAGAAAAGTGTAGAACGGTAAATGAATTTCCAGCAACAAATGTGCTTTGAAATTTCTTCTATCTTAACAATATTTATACACGTGGGTTCATATTTTAGGTATAAATCATGCATTCTTAAACAAGACATGCACACACGTGATACTTCCTTTCAGAAATCTAAAGATGCCAAAGATTTTTTAAAAGATAGAGAACTAGACTAGAACTAGACTAGAATAGCACCAAATAGAAGCATTTTGGCACTTTTGAGTAAGGTAGGAGCTACCCTTTATGCTTTATACCCTTATGAACACCCTTTATGTCAATGCTGTGTTCAGGGATTTAGAGAAGTCCACCCAACTGCAGTTAAAGCAGCTCACCGCTGCATCCCAGTTTTAGTATGGAAAACTGACTGGATATATGCATCCAGCAAGTCATTCACCAAGTGCCACTACTATTCATTGAGTTAATCTCACTATTTGTTGATATTATTAAATATTCTACATTTAATCAGCATCTTAAAAACACATTGAAAAGGACTAAAGTTAATCTTTGGATAGAAAATATAGCCTAATGGTATATTAAAATAATAATATGCTGTTTGTTTGCCGGTTTATAAGGCAATTGCCCAATTTATATTATATTCCAATTGCTAAACATGAAAAATATAAGGCTCACTGACACCCAACTTATTCCTAGTATATCCAGTTAAGAATATCATAATTGACACAAGCTGTCAAACTATCCCACTTGGCAGCAATGAGCATATAGCAACATATAGATAATTGGAATATTTATAAATAAACTATATAATATGTGAAATATATCTAATGTATAGATAACTAGAAAATAGATAAAGTATTTTAAGGGCAATGAAGACTAACATTTAAAACAAACAAAAATCTAAAACAAAATACTTTAAAATATAAGATTGCATTCGATTTCCGTGCCTTTAATTTTCAGTTTGATTTTTAGAAAAAATCTAGCAAGTTACAAATACATTGTGTGCCTTCTCATATTTCAGTAGCTTTCTAGGCCTCTCTCCTCTTTTTGTAAGATTTTGCCTACACTCTCAAATCTGTCCTTTGCCTGTGGTTGCCCCTCATTTTGCCTTTCACATGGTCTTTCCCCTCAGAAGTCCCTTTCCTGCAAGTGCTACCTGGACTCTGTGCAAATCCACAAAGGAAGGGCATTTCGCAGAAGCCTGGCCCCACGCTCAAGCACCCATGGCCTTGGCTCCCCTGAGAAGAGGAAGAAAAGGTTCAACAGAGAGAGGTGCTGATGAAATCCCTCTGGTTTGGGCACCTTAGAATAGATCAGACCCAACAGATCTATTGGGCACAGCCTGCTATGCCCTGTCAAAACCTTCAGCCTCAGTCACCTCCCAGATCTTGTGCAAGGAGAAAGCTCCTAGTGCTCATGGAGATGCAAGGGCTGGACTGAACTGTCCTAGAATTTTGTGTGCCCCCCTCTCCCCAAAACCCTGGAGTGTCACATGCTCCCTTTTAAAGTGTCCTGCAAGCCCGCAAAACTTCATTTACAGGAAATCCTGGAACCTGCGCATCGCTGAGATATGCAGGAACCTCTCACACACAGCACTCGTGTTAAACAGAAGGTGCCTTTGCTACAGAGCACGGAGGCTGAGTGCCAGCAGGCTGCTGATAATGACAATACCGAAAGGCAACATTAGATCTACTCAAGTGATTAGGGCACTACCTACCTACCTTAACATCCAAAGCAGAGCTAAGGCTGAACTGCCTCTATCAGGGGCAATACTCTATTTCTCTTTGAAATTGTAGGTATCCCACAAAGAATATACTGAGCTGTTCTCACAAGTGTCACAAGAAAATACTCAAGTACATTCCGGATTGCTTCTTTCTGTTGCTCCTTTCCAATCCTGTAGTTATTAAAAAAGGGAGGAAAAAAAAAAAAAAAAAAGCTGGGAGGGGGGAAAAAAAGAGTTCTGGGTATCCTTTTGAGACAAGGAATCTAGGAATCTACAGCTAATTTTTCTTCATAGTAAAGTCAATCAAGGTTTTATTAGCATTGTCAAAATTAGGAAAAGTATTTTGAAAGATGTTATAAACAACTCATTTTGGCAGAGTGCAGAATTGCTTCCTCAGCATTTATTTGAGCAAAAATCTGGTTTCAATGGAGCCACAGCTTCACATGTCTAATTCACGTAGCCTGAGCAATATCATGGAAGATAGGCACTCTTTTAATCCAAAGCATTTTTTTTAATAATAGTGATTAAAAAAAAAGGTTTTGTTTTAAGATTTGGCCATGAACCAAACTGGATAATGTTCAAAGTTCATGGAAAAAGTCATAAATACACATGGTCCAGACACGGAATATTTTTCACTGATTTAATCTTTAGAATTTTGTTTCGTCTATATAGGAAATATGGAAAAGAGCTCAAATAGTAACTGTTAGAAGGAATAGTAATTTTCTGAGATTTTAGCCTTTCCTCATTAGGATCATTTCTTTGCCCATCAGTTAGTAATCTCCATAAGGAATACAATTAAATTGAATATGTCACAGGATTTTTTTCAGGAGTCCAAGCATTCTCATTGCTCACTACAGCATTTTAGTTAGTGAGAGCTGTATAGGTAGCAGGACAGCTCCTCCACACACAGTTCTTGATATCAAAGGCATTGATCTCCCTGAGTTCAAGTTTTCCCTGTGCTTCACACAGATAAAATATGAACACATTGATTTCCTCCTGCTGCCAGAACAGTCAGGAGTAAAATTTTAAATGTTAATCTAGCCACAGGATACAGGCACATGCCTAATTTTAAGAACTTGCAGTGTCCAAGTGAATCAATGTGACTTGTCCTATACTTAAACATACACTAATATGTCTCATTGGACTGAAGCCACATTTGCAGCTCTGGATAGCTGTAATCTCTGTGCTTGGGATTTCCCATCACCTGTTGTATCTGTACACTCAGAGATGTTCAAGTGCTAAGCAGCACTGGCCTCATAGACTTTTGTAAGAGATAGAGATGCTATTCATTTAAGAACTGCATACTGAATCCTGATGTTTGAAATACTACCTCCTTTTAAAATATAGATTCTTGCCCCCTGTTCCCTAAAATTGTTCCTTGATGGCCATGGAAATGGAGCTGTAAAAAGAAGATCTAATCTTGATGTAGATTAGACCTAGATCAAGATCTAATGTACATCAAAATCTAATTGCAGGCAACTAATTGTTGCAGGTAACACCTAAATGTGGAAAAAAAAATGTATTTACACATTTTACGAAGCTGGGAAGTGAGTTGGTTTTCTCCTGGTAAGAAGTTAAAAAAAAAAAAAAAAAAAAGAAAGTACGTGGGTTAGCTGTCAAAGGAATTGCTGCTGTCCATCAGTCCAGACATGTATGTGTCATCTAATACATACCAAAAATAGCTGCAGTAATGTTCAAGAGATTTCAAATGCTATTGCAGAGGTATCCTCCTATGAGGAAATATAACACTCACATGCATTCTCATTGTTATCTGCTGCTAAAACTCTTTGGCCTGCGCATCTTTATACTTGGTTATTCCCTTCTCTCCTGTTATGTCTTGCTGTTTAGGCTCTGCACTCCTGTTTCTGATAAATGCTAGGAAGGAACCTCTGCCCTGGTGCAAGGCAGGCCACCACAAGAAGCAGATTTGCAACTGAGAGCAGAGAATGTGAGAGAAACCCCGAAGGGAAAGCTGTTTGGAAAGTAATGACTGCAAGAGCTAATTTATATTTTCATGATTAAAAAGAAATTAAAGCCATCAGCTTCATGATTTTAACTCTGCAGCTGGTGGATTTCTTTGTCTTCTGGTCAATGAAGCTGAATTATAAGACTGAAGGAACTTCAGAAGTGTTAAAAGATGTTATAATAATAATAATAAGAGGTCTATAATTATAGAAAGATTACTGCATATAGTATGTAAGTGGATTGCACTTAAAGAGCCTCATCAAATCAATTTCCACTGCAACTCATTGATGCCACAGATGAGGACTTCAGGTGGGAGAATAAACTATAGGAATGGATGAACACTTAAGAAACAAAGTCCTCGTTTTCATGCTAATGTCCTGGTGCAGTTCAGAAGAAGGGGAGAGAAACAGTCTGTGTAACAGTCTGTGTAGAACACTGATAGCAATGCAGCATCACGGCGGGGAGAAGGGACCTACAGTTCACAATGCAGCAGTGAACTGTGTCTTCAGGGAACATTTAACAAAGTTGTTCATGAGACAACAGCAGCTGTAAACCTACTGCAATCCCAGCACATTTTATTGTGATTAGAAAAAGTCAATGTCTGCTTGCTGTAGCCAGAATGACAGAGATTCATCTGGGATTGGGGGATTTTCATGTTACCATGTTTTCACCCTTCTCTCATTACACAGCAAGCACAAGCTATATTCTTATGGTATTGCTGAAAAAGACTTGTCCATAGGGAATGGCTCTCTCTAATATCAAAAATCATTAAAAGTTTTATACAAAAATATGAAAGAAGCCTCCCTGCTTACTGTACCCCCCAAACAGCCTGCTGCAAACGTCTGCTCCACTGACAATCTCCTCTGCCTGTTTTCAGCACCCCACCACAAGTGCTGGACCTGGCACACAGATGGGCATGGCCTTTATTCTTGGTGCGAAGTGCTGGACAGCAATGTCCAATACCCAAAGTGCAAAAGTCCACATCACTACAAGAAATGCTATTCCTTCTGTTCCCTCTCCTACAAGGTAAAGATTTCCTGAGGGGGAAGGAAAGGCTTAGATACCTTGCCCTCCCTTCCCCACCACATGCTAGTGGTGATCCCAGTTCCTCAGTCACAGTGCCTTACCTGGAGCAATTGCCTCAGCTTTCCTGCAAACAGGAGGCTGGTCTGCAGCTCGCTGCTCTCCTTTTCTGCTGCAGTGCAGCAGCTCGTCCTGAGGACAGAAGCAAACGAGCACCATAAGAAACCCCAAAGGGGAAGTGCTGTTCACTTGCCCCATCACATGACCCTCTTTCATTTTGAGGCTATATCCTAACAACGGCACATTTAGGTTTTTAGGCCTTTTTTAAGGCCTTGATTCACTCTATACGCAAACTTTTGCTAACTTCAGATCATGTATAGCGAGGGTGTTGCTACCTAACTTTTAAGCTCCTGTGAAGTGCACAGAGAGAAACATGTGCCATAAATAGCAAGATGCACAATAGGAGGGTTCTATTGTTCCTTTCAGTTTTAGGATCCTTTGATTTTTAGGCCATTTTTGCAGTGACATCTTTCCCCTCTTGCCCCATCTTTCTCCTATTCAAAGACTGACTGCAAATTCCACTCAAATTCCATCATCTAACAGCTTTGAGGGTAGCATATAGTTGCTACTTGGGTTATCTATTTACATCTAGGCCTGCATATATATCTTTATCTCAGCCATATCTACTCATGCCTTTATGCATGATACCTTTATGCATGTAACACACCAAAATCACAGTAATGTTGATCACACAGAATTAAGACTACGCCCAAGTATCTGCTGAATAGAGCCGAATGCTTCCCACAGCATACTTAGGCACTTCTGTTGCTTAATCATTTTGTGTCAGCATGCAAATGGATGCATTTTTTGCATATATTTACCAAAGTATACTTCAGCCTTTATGTACTGTAACTTTACCTGCAGGAAGGTAAAAGATACTGGAAAACATCTCAGCCACCAGGTGCCTTTGTTCATTTAACAAAAACAAAGCTTGATAGAAGTGTAGAGAGAGAGGTCTGCAGTGTCTCATTTGACAGATATCCTGATATATTGCCAATCAAAACTATCTGTATCACTGGCTTAATCAGTTAGTCTGCAACCTTGGAGAATAACTCATTGAAAAGGCGTACAAAAGAGAAGGCAATTCAATAGTATTTTCAGTGGTACATAAATAAACCTGCCTTGTCATGGTAAATTCTGTGCAACTGGGAGAACAGTATACAACCTGACATTGATCTAGAAGCCTGGTACCTCAGGACACAGAAAAAGGAAAAGCCATTTAATCACTGACTGTCCATATGATCTGGTAGGAAACTCATGCCAGCAGCAGTGACCCACTGGGTGACCCTAAGTCAAAGCAGATGAGCCCTGTGCCACAAGGGAGCATGTCTGAGCAATAATGAAGCTGGTTTGATGGGAAATTAGAAAAGAAACTCAACAAGATTTAATCTTTATTTAATTGTGAAATATTCATTCTCTTCCCATTCCATCCTTCACTGTGGTTACAGGTAGTCTTGTAAAAAATAAACAAACAAACAAGAAAAGCCCCTGGTTGGAATAAAAGTCTTTAAGAAATACTCATTTCCTGTGTGCTGGAAGATCAGTTTATGCCAACAGTCAACTCATGATAGCATTTACTGAACATTTGTATATACAATTTTTTGTTGTTGTTGTTTTTACACATTTCAAACCCTAATAGGATTTCCTAAGCATCTTCAAAATCTAGAAGGAAGAGAGCTTTTGGAATGCTAGTTAACCTCTCCCCTATCCTATGAATGTCTTGATTAGTTCTTAGGAAATTAGTTTTACTCTTGAGAACAGCTTTGAATATACAAAATTAAAGTCCTTTCAGGTTGATGGTGCTTAATTGCTTTTATTTTATCGTTTGTTTCATTTCATTATATACTTCTGTCTTTCTGACCATTGACATATTGCTTTGTTAATATTTTGCCTCCCTCACCTCAGATATTTTGTAAAGCACATAGTGGTAATACCATTAAGTTCTGGTGGGGAACCACAGAAAGGATAGTACCTGGGAAACTTCTATGTAATTAGAAGCATAGACATCTTGTTCAAAAGTCAGTGAAGTATGAATTTGTTGCCTACTAAGGGATATCTATCTATCCTGAAATTGCTTCATTATGGATCTTTTTTATATCTTAAGAGCATCCCTGTACACCAAAAATCCCTAACCATGGTATTCAACCAGTTGCTGAGCCTACTCTAAAGGACTAGGGAAACAAAAGATGGCTAAGAAGGCCTAATGCAATATTTACAGGTCTAAAAAAAAAAAGAAAAGAAAAACAGGAAAAAAAAAGGAAATGGCCTTTCCTCTACATACAGTATTGGTTATGTCATTTCAAAAGCACTGGCTTGACAACTGCACTTTGACAACAACGTGGCTATACAAGAATGTAGAAGTGAGATCCTAGAAAATAAGCCTTCAGTGCAAGGCTCAAGAAACTCAATCCACTCAGTTCATTGAAGAAAAGACTGAAAAGGTGAACCTATCTCTGTATGTTGCCATAAACACACAAAAAGAGAAATGATAGCAAGAGGCAGGGGCTCGACCTCAAAGGGAGGAATATAGCCAGATACAATGATAGAAACTGAAGTTTGACAAATGTAAACTCAGAATAAAATGAAAAGGCATCTTCTTCCAGGGAAGACAAGTAAACTGGCTTCCTTTTGTTAAATTACCCTCACTTTGAGAAAGGAAAACTGAGATACGCTTTGGTTTAGCTTCCAGGAAAAGCGCGGATGATGAGATGAGCGAAGACAAGGACTGTTATCCGTTGTGACCTCAGATCAAAGGCTGTGCCAGCGGGCAGAGCTTTGGTGTCTCAAGCGGCTTTAAGCCGTCAAGTAGCTCAGATGTCCTCATACTCTGAATCATAAAGTCAAACGAATATAAATTACACAGTGCTTTGCACGCAAGATGCAAAATCCCTTTTCTCATCTCTGTGAGGAAGGAAAGCCTCATACAGGAAAGTCACCACACTTTTGCTTGACAGAACATAACGATTCAGTAACATTAAGGTACCCAATTCAGCACTGGGAACCTTTAGCTCTGAACATTTATTGTTGCTATGAGTTTATTACATTGCAGCAATTCTGCAGAGTATTCCTGTCTATATGAAAAAAAGTGCGGGCTTTAGAAATATCTGTGACTTTCTCAGACAAAGAGAGGATCCTTTCTCCCTGTAACTTCACTCTTTCTTTTACAAAACCCTGTTATTAAAACTCTTCTCCAAAAACAGGATATACTTTCAGATTACTAACACAGTATGAAACAATTCATGGGGTGCTGTTCACTAGGGTAAGGCATAGAGGATAAATGCCTCCACCTAGGTTCTTTTTCAACAGGCCAGTGCTTAAAAGTGAATTCCAAATGTATTCTGTTATTCTGAGCCCATGCCTCACTATTTATGATTGGATAGCATGTCATATAGAAAACAAGTCACGCTTTTTGGTGTGTCCAAACATAGCAGAAAAAAAACTTTGTAATAAACATTGAAATTTTTCTCAGTTATTTAGTTTGCAACAGAACTGATTAAATTTAGACTTGCTTTCTAGGCTGCATCCAAATTAGTATTTTAGTTTGACTGAGGAGCATGCTTTTGAAGTGAATCTCTTGGCCATCTGAACCTCATTTTGGTTCAGGCTGCTCAACTGTCTCAGAGCACACAGACAGGATCCATTTTGGATCAAATGAAACCAGAGGTCCATTTCAAGACAGCACCTAATGTGCTCCAGCTCCAAAGGTTCAATCAAGCCAGAGCACCAGTCTGAAAGTAGGCTGAAGTAGCTACCTGAAAAATGTGGACCCTGGACATCACAACATTAGCACTGAGTATTTGGCTCTCGAGCGAGTGCTGCTCCTGTTGGGTTGCACTACTTGGTAATGTAGTCATAGCCACGAAGACCAGCACATTCTTGATGTACTTCTTGAAGATAAGCTTCAAGCTTGTACTACTTGAAGGTAAACTGCAAGCAAGATACAAGCTGAAATTTAAGCAGCATAGAGTGCTTTACATAGGCACAAGATTCACCCGAGGGCTCCACTCTACCAAATACATGTGATCTCTCTTTATAAACCAGAATATCAGATACAGCTAAAACAGTGATTTATTTTAAGCTGAGCATACACCTTAACGGTTACAGAATTCTATGCTTAAAGATTACTTGAATTGGTGTGAGATTGTGTGGGTAAGGCGAGGGTCAACCACTGTTTTTTATATTTTAAGGAAATATGTGTAACCAAATTATTTTACAACAAAAGATAAATTATAACACCTTGAGATACCATAACTCATTGAGGGCTTTAACTGAGATTTAGAATGCCCTTTCCCAAACCTTCCCTTAAGAAAGGAAAAATAAGGAAGCTATTTCTGTGTTATTATTTTTTTAACTGCCCTATGAACACTGAGCAGAAGTCCTGGATAGTTGCCCCGTAAGAGCATGCATAAAAATCATTGTTATCTAAATTTCTCATTACTTCGTTTGAAATTCATATTAGGTCAGGTCTCTTCAAATATATTCTCAGGTTGGCTCTTTCACTTCAAAAAGACAAACAAATGAAAAAAAAACACAATAGAAGGCCAAATCTTTGGGGAAAAAATCATTTCAGTGGATTATTCTCAGTATATATTATGTTGGATTGCTTAAATGTCTAGCCAGATATCAATCCTGCCTGAGCCCTGCATGATGCTGATTTGCTCTCTGACATTACCTAGATCCCCATGGTTTCTAGGAACAAAAAAACAGGATGTTGTATGTAAGGAAGAAAATGACAGCCTAAGGATTAACCTGCTTGTTGATATTCATGTTCCAGTACATCCCCTGACAAACAGAATACTCCAGGGGTCAGGCTTCAACCTAATCAGAAAAGAGAGAATACAGATTGTTTTGATCAGGACTACATGTGTCTGGAAGGCTAATCCGAAATTAATTAGATGTGGGCTGCATAATATTCATTTGGATTTGTAAACACAGTGATGAGTGTATAAGGATTATGCAGATAGAGAACAGATAAGGTAACTAATTTGTAGGTTGATGATGCTCTAATAATGTCACAAATGTACTCCTTTGTCTTAACAATTCCCCAAAATAAGGAATATTTTGCTGTAAATTAGCATGTGAAGACAGCATTTCATTCAAAAATGATGATGTTTTAACAGTCAGAATGAGATACAGATGGAAATGCTTTTAGAAACTATTATTTAAACAATATTCATATGAATATTTCCCTTCTGTATCAGAATAATCATTTTGGAGAAATACAGTGTTTTAAAAAGACAATCACCATTGTTAACTGGAAACAGGAAACTCAATTATTTTGAAATGATTATCACTCAGCATGATTTTTTTAAAGCAGGAGGTAGACTTTCAAGTAGTGCAAATTGCCATAGTTCCACTATTTTTGGCAATTATATAATAATCATTTACCTTTTAAGCAGCTTCTTTTCCCCCAAATCGCCTGAGCAGCAAAAATATCACCAAAAAAGGCAGTAGTGGTGTTTAATGCTACAAAAAAAAAGAGAGAGAGAGAACACTATAACTTACCAGGAAAACTGTTAATACTATCCAGAAAGACAAAGAAATTGTCTGCCTAATTTCATTTGGACTGGGAGGAGTGTTGGGGGAAAAGGGTCCTCTACATGACTCACCTAAAGAGATGACAGACATAGTGCAAGGAAGTTTGCAGTACGCCTGACACAGTGCTGATCAATTTAGAGGGAAGAAATAGGAGTTAGAAAGCATGAAAATGGAAACTGTGAGCACTTACAAATTTGTTAACAGCGCCTTTCCACAGACCAAGGTCATCCTTACCCAGCTGCTAGGTTACATGTTCTCCCCTCCCTCTGTCAACACGAACCAAGCAGGATAATGATCTTTACTTCTGCTACGAGAATGTCACAAACAGACCATTTCTCATTTTTGTTTTACAAACGGATTAGTGTTGTGCCCATTCTTGACCCCATTTCAATCAGAGTTATGAGGGGAGACTTATCTTATTAAAGCAATACCGAGTCATTATCCTGTTACGCGTATATTAAAGATCAGCTGCTCTACCTACAGGATTTTCAGATGAAACTATGATATAAATATTTCAAAGAGGAATGGCTGGAAACTACTTTGGAGAACTGCACATTTGACAAAAATGTCAGATAATGGTCCCAAAAGCTAAAAGAGAAAATGAGAAAAATAAAAATGCTTGTTTAATGAATAAGTCCTTCGGGACAAGCTTTGTGCTGTATCTGTACAATCCTAATGCCACTGTGATTTGTGACTGGTCTTCATCAGTACTATTACAATAAACAATTAGTTCAGAGAAAATGCAAGCATCAATATTTCACACCAGGGAAATCGCATCAGAAGAATAAGGAAAAAAGAAAGTGAAGTTTGGAGGTTTGGGTTTTTTTTTTTTAATACACGAGAGAATAACTGTGATTTGGAACATACTTTCAACTTCTGACCGCAGTGCTCATACAGAACTTGCTTCTGGGAGAACGTATTCCTCAACATTTTTGCACATATTGTTGTGAGGCAAAGCAGAAGCTATTTAATTCCTCACCTATTTACTGCAATTTACTGGAGACCCTGCTACCTTTGTATACGACCAATTTGCAAGTGACTTCTGAAATACCTGATTTGGCTCTGGGTGGGCTATGGCAAAAGCTATCCAAGGTATGTTTAAAGCAGAATTTTTCTAGAAAGAATATTTTAAAAGTGAGAACAAATATTTTCTATCTCAACAGCATCAAAGTTAAGGAAGCATGCTGCTGTGATATTTCATACTGCTAAACACAATCCAGAAGGGGCTGCATCACATCTGAAGATCTGAAAAAGAAAATGGCATTTGTATAGGAGAAGAAAGAAATTAGTGATACAACTAAAGAAAAAAAAAAGTGTTAGATTTGGGTTCTTGGAACACTTTTAGAATATGTTCACAACAAGGCTTTTTTTATCCTCAAGGAGCTAGTAGAGATAAGCTCTTAATTTATTTGCAGCTTGTCATACATCTATATAAAGCAGTTGCCAACTAAGATACTTACCTCAGTACGAAACTAGCAAAAAGGACTGGTACAAAACAGTTTTCATTCTGGTATAGAGTTTTGCTTGCAGAAGTCTAAACTTGTGCATTTATTCCATGTATCTATATTAGAGTGAAATTAAGCCAGCTCATATTCCCCTGTATTCCAATATATTCAGACAAAAACTTCACAGCTCATGAGAAATAGCACAACCTTGGGGACCAAAGTACAAGGTAATTATAAATATTTCGCCTTCTTGGTTTAGAAAAATGCCAATTCAGTGACAAGCTAGGGAAAAAAAGCAGAAAAATACTACAGGGATCATTGGAATAACAGTTCACTTCTGGTCTTCTCTGAGCAAGTTGCTGCTGGGGAGGAGCTGGGACACCCCTCTGTCAAATCCTTCACCAGAATCTACCCCAGGCATTCCTGACCTAGGAACCTTGGGCTTAGCTGAGGAACTCAGTTTGAACAACTTCACCTCCAAAATATGATGAGCCTCAGGCTTGACTCTAGCTACCTGTTTAGAAAGGATCTACGTGCACACATTAGAGTGCTGCCAATACAGAGCATTTGCTAGGAGCACCCACTGAAGTGGGTTGCAGTTGCTACTGCACCCACTTTCCAAGCAAGGCTTCCTACCTCTGCTTGCATTCAGTGAATCTACTCCTCCTCTTGCACTGACACATATATAGGGCTCTGATTGTGAAATACACATGTCCAAAACCAGGAGAGAGCATTAAAAAAAAAAAAAAGCTGAATTCAGTTCACACAGTCTCACAGAGAGTTGTGCCAACGCTCTCTAACATGAGAGAAAAGCAGGAACTGCTAGAGTTGAACAATTTGTATCCTCAAAACATGATATTATTTTAAGCAAGAAACATCCATTTTCCTTCAGAATCTCCTAAAAGCAATATTTTTTCCTTAGTCTACTCCTCTCCACATGCATGCAAACAGTGCCAACAAGCTAGCTGTTACAGTGCAAACATTTCTGAGATAGTTTCAATCCAGACAGTTTGGAAAAACACTGCAGGGTTTCTGGATAGCTGAATAAATCCGTCACTTTCCAGTTTCACCAAAAATTTCTACTTCTATAGCATCACTATTCTAGGCAAACTACTCACACTTCTTAACACCAATTCACTTAAGAGCACCTGGCAGCAGCAAAAAAATACTTCACGGAAGCAAGCGACTTCCTGCCAACAGAACATGATTTTCGTCAAACACTATCAATACCATACCAACATCAGTTGCTACTAGAACTTATACAAATGATGCTAGCCAACATTGGTTGCCACTGCATCACTGTGTGCATCTGTTTAGATAGAGTGTGTAAATAATTTGACTACAAAAAGTTCAAATTTTTATTTTGGAAGGTCATCTAAATATAACAAGCAGCATACCAAAGGATCTATGAGAGCATTTTGCCTTGCAGCAAAACACATCTCTGTAGATTACAGAGATGCGAGCAGGTAACCCAAACTATTCAGCCAAGGACATTCAGTTCTGGAGTTTGAATAAGGTAAAAACTTCTCACCCATAGGGAAGATCTAGCTATGTCTAGAGGTGAAGATTTAACATTGCAAATCATATTACTTTACATTTGATTCAATTTTACCTTAATTCAGGTACATGGTAAAATCCTAGTATCCTCGTAAGAGTTATGAATATAACAAGCATGGTCTTTTGTTGTAAATATTTGGGATTAAATTATGGTATAAATACTTTGATAAAATATGAAGTCTTGCATATATGTAAAGTAGCTCACAGAGTTTGTTATACAGAACTACCCTTTCCCCACAGCCATCTATTTTGACATAGCTATTTTATTTTGCACCCGGCCTGACTCATTTTCTCTCTTTATAAAGCAAAAGTCAATGATAAAAAACATAACTTCATTAATGTTTGGAATTTTAGGTCAATAAACACCACTCAAAACAGATACTGAACTTTCTGAGATGAACAATGTGGACATCAGAAAAATAAAATACAACTAAGGCATAATAGTCACCAAGCAGCAATGAGAAGGCAAGACAAACTGCTCATAAACACTAAAGACAGTTGAATAACAAAATACCTTCTACCTGAACAGTAGGACAAGGAAAGTATTACTATGAAATCATGTGATAAAATGCATTCATTCTGTATGCAATGTATGGAGCAATATTAGTAATCTTTACTTTTTTTTCATTCTAGCCTGAAGTTCTGAATGCAAGAGGTGCAGCTACAGTCTCAACAGCAGCAAGCACATACTGCTTTGCATGAGCACACTTTCAAAGCAGCAATATGGACATGCTCCAAGAGAACTTTCGAAAGTTTTGTGGGGTCACATTTTGAAATATGCACTGCATTTGATTTTCTCTCACTGAAAACTGAAAAACTAGATCATCTTAAGGAGTAGGTTGAAAAGTGGCTCATTTAAAACAGAACTTAAATCCTAGAAGGTTAAAACAACTGCATTTTACTTTTGAAGTATTAAAGTTCTCTGTCATTTCACCCCTGCTTAAAAACAAACACCATCCCCAACCAATAAAAATAAAACTCTTCACAGGATATATCTTTCTAGTATTAAGACATTTTTTGTGATTGTTCTAAGAGAAAAGACAACATATATTTTCCAAGTAATCATGAAGCCCATCATCACTCTGTTAATTGAAATCCATACACACACACATATATATATGCAGATGGAGGAAAAAGTATCACAAGTCCTGATCAGATTAAGTTACTGTTTGAAAAGGTACACAGATGTAATTTTTCTTGTCGTATCAATACTTCTGAAATTCCAGAATTAAATAATTTTATACCCTTGTATTGATACACATTAGATGTTTTTTGCAGCAATATGATGAACTTGAGATGACCAGTTACTTTGTTCTAACCAGAAATCCCAGAGGCCAAAATACAAGGACACTTCCTATCTTCAAATCAACTTTCTCCTAGAGGATGTGGAGTACTGATTTTCATGCAGCTTCCCTACAGCGAGGGAAGGCCCTACAGCCTCACTGCGGGGGAAACACACGAGTGTTAACCTGCAGCCCTTGCAGAGAGGCAACCCCGGCGGGCACCAAAGGAGCTGGCACTGTGAAGAGGCTGCCACTTGCATGGTCTATGCTCGGGAGCACCTGCTAATCCTGCCTTTCTAAACAAAAGACCCTTCCTGCCGCTTCTGGAATGGTATCCCTGGACCGAGCCTGCTCAGGGACTTGGGTAACTCCTGCCCGGTCCGTACGAAAGCCTGAAGAGCTTAAGGCCCTTAGCTGAGCTGCAGAAACCCAGAGGTGAAGCTTCTCTCCTCCACGCAGAGCAGGGCACCTTGATCCCTCCGACCCAGCCTGTGTTCGGATGGGTGTCTCTAGGCAGGCGGGAAACCGTAAGCCATCACCCAAGTTTTGGCCACTGAGTTATTTGCCTAGGGATTTCTCCCAAGCCACCGAGTCCTGAGGCGGGCAGCCTGCCCAGAGCAAGGTAGTCACAGTCGTGGGGGACGCGGCCGGGCACTGCTGGAGGGCAGGCACCCGGCTCTGCCAAGGCAGTCGGTCCTGGGGCAGCCCACATCACTCAGCCCAAAGCAGGCCTCCCGGAGCAACCTGCTCAGAAATCACCTCTAGCCACAGCACAGTGGCAAATCTAGCATCTCCAGACATAAGATGGTTAATAGGAAACGGCTGCGTGGCTCTCAGTAAAGGTCACATCGTAGCTTCTAGTTTCAGTAGAGGCGGAAAGCGTATTTAGCAGCTCCGGCTGTTTGCTTCCTGTAGGCTAATCAATAAATGCTGAAGAACTTGCTGCTCTTTCATTTTGGTAATTAATCACTTACATATTTTATAGATATATGATACTAATAACCCAGAAAAATAATGCCTACATGTTTGTTATTTTCAAATATACTAACATAAAACTTGCAATGTTGCACAAAGCAACTTAATTGATTTAGGCCAGTTATTTTTCACTTCTATTACAGGTATAAAATACTGACTGTAACGGAAGCATGCTCTGATGAATTTCCACCCTTACAGTTATAAATAAACTTGATAACAACTCTCAATCCATATTGGCAAATTAAATTGAGTTCTATGTCAATGAAAATTAAGGCTTGTCTTACAAGAGCCTACTTGTACCTTCTCTCCCTCTGCCCACACCCTGAACTATCCTGAGGCCTCAGCTGGCAGCAATCAGCACTCTGCTGTCAGCTCAGCAGTAATGATTTCTATCAGCCGAAGATCTCTGGGCAGTCATGTAATATTCTAGCAGTCTTACCTTTCCAGTAAAGCACTAGGGGTTCCTGGTTGTGATATTCCTCTGCGAAGCCTGTGGGCAAGCTGGGAATGTTCTCCAAAGAAACATCATCCTCTCCTTCTCCCACCCTTCTCCCTCTCCCCCATAGTGGTCTTGGGAGCTGCTTAGTTTTCACGAGGAAGATTGCTCTAAGTTTCAAGCTGGAGCACAGGGGCCTTGCACCTATGCTCAGATCCCACAAGACAACCGATCACAGGATGAACAGTACAAAGAATTACCTTTTAAATGAGCTACGTACAATGGCTTCAGGTTCAATTCCTTTTACAAATGATGCCTATGATTAAATTAGCCACTGCGCATGACCCAAAGGATTATTAACAGAATGCAAATGAACATCTTCTAATTAACATTTGATTTGTTTATTTCACAGTGTATACTACAAATAACTGTTCAACAAAAGATCACCATATGATTTCATGTAAAATAGGGAAAGAGAGGAAAAAACAAAGCGTAACATAGAAAACCAAAAAACATTAGACTTGTTTCCTATCTACTTCAGAGCTACTGTTTTCATTAAGAATTCCTAAAAATCTCATGGAATTAGTTCTACTTATTCTATTTTTTAATATATTGTTCTTCCAATAATGTTTGGTATGTTATTATTGACTTTTTAATATGAATTCATAGCAGATAATTCATTCTTCTATGTTAAGCAAAATGTATCATTTTCTTTACAAAACGAGAACACCTGATACCATAGTTTAAGGTATTTACTGAATTTCCAGGTCTTATAGTCTTGTAATTGATATACATTTAATAAGCAAATAATTATTTAATTTATAGTAGTATTTTAAAGGCATATTAGCAAGAACCTAACAATCTCAAAATCGGCAGAACAATCTCTTCCTTTCTTTTCATATAGAAAAGCCAAAGCACAAGGAATTTCACCAGGCTGACCAGAATTTCATAGTTAAGGTGAATTAAGTGGTTGAGGATGTAATTTAAAACCAAAAACCTTCAGGTCTCACCTGCTTAGAGGATATTCAGTAAAGACCTCGGCTTTGCAAATTAGATCCAGCAATCAGTGTTGGATCATTCTTTTCCAGATTAAGGATCTTCCACAGTATTCTATGCAGATCTTGCCACTGGCATTCTAGTTATGAGGTAGAGGTATTTTGTTTTTTCACAGCTAAAAAAAAAAATCTGTGTTATGCACTGCCCCTTAAATATTGTCTGTGGTGATCACATCTGTAGGTCTGGATGCACCTACAAATGATCTCCTGGATCATTGCAGCTAGGTCCTGTTTGTGCAGATCCATGATGTAGAATTCCATTCATAAACTAGCATAGTTTTAGACGCAAAGGCTTTTGCTCTATCTTAATTTACCACTTGATCTGCTACAAATAAAATTAAGACGGGTGGTTTAAGCTGCTTCTCCCTCCACAGCATTTGGACTATTACTTATCTTCTTACCCTCTATTAATGACTTAAAACAATTTCTCAATTGTACATATTTACACATCAAATTTATAACATTTCTAAAATCCTTCTAAACACTGTAACACTTATTAATGAAATCCATTAACTAACCCAAAATACTCTTTCTTGGTATTCATTATGATGGAAAGCTAATAAAAAAAATACAGACCCACATTTAATGACAAGTTTCTTTGTCATTTATTGACAACAGTCAATTACACCTTTCAAAGCAACTGTTTAATTTTTTCTAAACTCCCTGTAGTCATCCTACAGACCAGTGGCTTTTGAAAAAAGATTACTCCAAATATCTTTGCTGTGGAAACCCAAGCAGATGGACTACTCTTTCAAACACTTTTGTCTAAAGTCACTGCAAGACTAAAATGCTTATTCTAGCAGGCAGCTGATCTCTTCTCTCTCTGTTTTTGCAATAAGGAGATGCTCATAAAAACAGCAATGTCAGAGTCTATGTTTGATTAAGTGTATAGTTTGAATATTCTTATTTTCTTAGCATATGTGGAAGTACTGCAGGAAATCTTCAGTCAACTTTATAAACACCTCTAAATGGAGTAAAAGCAAATGATGCCTGCAATGCAAGATTTTTAAAAATATTGGTAGTTTTCATATGATGGTCAATCCAAAAAAAAAAGCCTGGAGCTAAGCCTGTGATAAGTGTCCACTTTATGAAGAATAGTTCTTTACAAACACACAAACATTTTCTATTATTTTATTTGTATTTTTCTCTATTGGAAAACAAGAAAAAATACTGGTCAGAGATCACTGACACATTCTTTGCATGTAGAAGACTAAAAATGCAATTTAGAGTCCAGGAGGGGTTACTGACTTAGAAGAAGCTAATAAATGAGAAGGAGAAAGCTCATAACATTTGAGTAGTTTTGGATATGGCATGTTCATTCTTTGCAATTAAAAATAGATATCAAAAACTCTAAGGCAAACACCTAGATATCACTCAGAAGAAGAGTGTCTCTGATTATTCAGGTCAGAAGCTCCAAGACAACTTTCTACACCACTTTTTGGCAGTTTTCTGTCTGCTTCCAGATGATTCAATACACAAATTAGGGAGTGAAGTGCTGGGCAATGTTTATGGAGTGAGATCTCACACTATGGCTGGTGAGTTAACCCAAAGAGTGAAGATGAACACATGGGTCATCAGCTACCTTGGTTCACCATTTGCTTTTTGCAAAAAACACGGACTGTGACTTGCAAATAAAAATTGTCAGCCTTTTCAAGCTCTGGAACCGCTCTGGGTATCTTCATCTAACGTTCCATGTGTTTCCTGTGTCCTCCTCTAATTGCTGTCTTTTTGGAAATAACAAATCAAAATAAAACAAAAACAGGCACATTTTCTCCTTATTGCTTTAAACAGATATACACTGTGATACTGATGCTTCAAACAGTGGAAAGGGCCTGTCCTATTCAATGTTGATACAAAAAGGTATTTTACTGCCTGCACCTGAAGATAGCGGGAGATAAAAAGATTTATTCGCTAGTTATTCAATGGTAAAAGAACTTGTTTTATCTTGTTCTTGTTTAGTGTTAAAGCTGGGAATATAGCATAACTAAAGCACAGGAAAGGAGAAAAGGAAAGTGGATTACAGTCCGCTCACGGGAATGCGGCAGTCCTGTGATGGGGGGAAAAGTACATTTCCATTCTCCCCTTTGTCCCATTGAATCAAAGGCCCTCTGATTGCTGCTGTCACATAATACTGATCAGAAAGGAATTAAGTGGCCAGTGAGAATGTGCTTTCTATCAAAGTACTGGCAAATTGCAAGATGTAAAAGCCCAAAGGTCAGTGTAAATCTCCATATCAGAGACAGCAGAATGGAAAGGGGAGAAACAGGGGTGTGTAGGGGGGAAACTATTACAGTCAGTTCAATCCCTCACATCCAGATTTCTGTGAAAAATATACATTCATGATTCTCTCTCACTTCTCAAGAATACAGTGATCTCCATTTACTTTTTTTTTAAGCCTTCACTTCTTTGATTTTTTTTTCTTGAGTGGTTTGTTTTATCTTTTAAGGATAAGCAGGCCAGCCTGAAGATGAACCAAATGCTACCTCAGCAGCTATCATCTCTCACTCTCCTTGAAACCAGAGACTTTCTGGGTGGGAGGCTGGATGAGGCTATGACTGAGGGAGGGCTAGATCCAAGAGACTGTTAGTTCTGTGTTGTTCTTTTTAGCAGCTAGGCAGGCAGATGGAGTCCGAAGAATCACTCTGGGCAGCTCCTTGTTAACAGTCAAGCGCACCATATATCGTAGACTGTCCTCTTCATTTTTCCACATGCAAGGTTATAGAAAAGGTCACTTGGCTCAGCTAGAATTTTCCTTTGCTTGAGCAACAAGTTGCAAATACAGTCTTGAAATCCCAAGTATTTCAGGAACTTGAATTCTTGGGGAGAACCATGTATGTGAAGCTCAGCTCCTGAGGATTGTCATATCCTGGAATTTTCTTCCTCTGAAATAGCAGTCAGTAAATAAAAATAAAAATAAAAAAAAACAAATGTACAAGTCCCTTCTATATTACTTAGCTATAGATTGTGTTAAATACTTTTTGAAGAAACAGCAAAACAATTCCTCTTACTACAGAGCATAAAAGATTTCCTTTATTACTATATCAAACATTTGAATGCTGTTTGTGTCCTGTGTAACTGGAGCTGTTTGGTTCAATGGACCTTCACTTTCCAAAGAAGGATTAGCTTTTCTATTCTTAATTAAGCTAAACTCTACAGATCCCTTACACTAAAATTTGCATAGCGGAGTGCCGCATCAATGGCAGAAGGATTGTGCTTTGAATATAGACATCTAAACCTACATACTATCTGGGTTGCCTAGGGGAATATGTCAAGAAATCTCTTGCCAAAAAATAAAAAAATAAAATAAAGAACGTGCAGTGGCTAAAAGTGGATGACCAATCTGCTGAATTTGGCAAATGTATGTATGAATACTCCCTCAACAGGAGGCAATAATTCTTTCCTGAGATTACTGTTGCCCCTCGTTTGGGATTTGGACAGTGAAGACAGAAGGGACACTGCAAACATTTCCACTTCCTTTCACAAAGCCTGTCAAAGTATCTTTAGATTCTGCATGTTGGTATCTATTTAGCACGTGTTGTTAACAGATACAAGCAGCCAAACAAGATCACATGCATGCATATGGAGCTTTGTTAAATGCAGATGGCATAGTTTAAGTTGTTCACAATTAAGAGCCATGTCACTATAACCTGCATGCCTTTCATAATGGGATACAAAGAGCTCCATCTGCTTTGAAGCACGCTAATGTAAATAACTTACTGGAGCATCCATTTTGTTGCTCTACATTTTATAATGATAAAAAATTAGCATGGCTGCTTTGAAATCATCTCTTCATATGTTCTGGACACAAGACTTCCCCAATGGCTGTCACCAGTGAGGCACTTTGCACTTGTTTCTTGGCCAGTCCTGCCTCTGTAGCCTCTGCTCCACTTCAGCTGCTCAGCAAGGATAGAACTCATTCTCAGGAGAGCAATCCAATTTATTATAGGGAAAACACAGTAAGAATAGTCTACCATTACAAGAATAATCTTCCTACTATAAACTAGAGAAGCTTCTGATATCTCCTTTCCAGGCAACAGCATTTCCCCTACCAAGGTGACTGCTTGGCTGGATTGCGATCCTGTAAGATATTTGTACCCACATTACTCCATTAACTTCTGTGAAGGCAATCATTATAGTCGCGTAAAAGCATATAACATCATGTTGCAGAACCATCCACTTGTGAAATGACTAAAATTTTCAGAATTTCTTTTATACTATTTGGCAGCTCCTTTGGTTGCTCTGTGAACTCCTAAAAGGTTCAAACTTTTCTCAAGAAATGGCATTACTGTTATAGCCATAATGTGAAAATTGAGAGTCAGAGCATTTTACTCTGTTACTGTTGTGAACACTGTAATCTTGTAGCAGCAGTGAGGAAGATGAAGAAAGGGAGAAAGAGAAGGAGGAAGAAAGCACTCGAGCAATCAAGGCATTTTGTGTCTGTTTTCCAGGAATAGCCAGAGTATCATGAGTGATGGCTGCTGCCTTTTTTTTACTCCTCAGGATTAGCTGCTTGAAACTCTGAAGAAAATAGGCCATCTCTGCACAGCACTCCCTCCATTCCTCTCCCACTTTATTATTATTTTTAATGAAAGCTCCTAGGAAATTATTATATTAATTTTTAGTTTTCAATCTTCACTTTTTTTTTTCCCTAGGGGAAAAAGCTTCTTTGTATGCCGTCCACACATTCCATACAAACCTGAAATAAACTTCGACCTCAATCAGACGATCACCTTGTCAACCTTCACAAAAGCTTTTACCTTCACCATTTCACACTGCATCAGAAACGCTTATTTTTTTCTTACACAAGGCAAAATTATTTACCCAATTTCCTCATCTTCCGTTGTCATTAGCTGAAAGATACAAAGTCCCAGGTATCTTACCAGAGACCCTAACTGGGCCCTAACCAAATGTGAAAATCTGATATAGGAACTAGTGCTACGGAGCATTACATGTAATAAAGGTGGACTCTACACATGTTCAAGATTCCTTTATTCCAGACCTGGAAAATGTCTTGATTTTGGACATCTCTAACTATATAAACTTCTATTTTTCTCCCAATTACCACACCACCACAGCGATGTTTAGATGTAATATTGTAATAAAAATAATAATCCTACACTTCTGTTTGACTAGTGGTTCTTCACATCATATTCTTCACACTTGTATTCACAATATATTCAGTATTTTCCTCTACTTTGGAATCTGTGAATGATAATGGATTTCTGCATGTGAGAGAAAAAGGGAGTACACAGGGGACTTGGGCATAGAGCCATGCTGGCTAAGTATCCCATGTGAACTCTAAAGCAAAGAAGTCTCCAAAACGCTACTGGTTGTGATATTAACCCCACAGCAAGAACTGCAAAAGTACAACACATGTCCCTAGAGAAGAAACTGTCAGAAGAGAGAAAGAGCTATTTCTGTGTGGTTTTAGATATAAAAACAAAATAGAAATAGTTTTCCCTATTTTTTCAAGACCAAGCATCTGAATACTGATGCCTGATTTTAGCAGTCGTTTTCCAAATGTTTGATTTCACCACATGATAAAAAAAATACGTACACTATTAGAAATGAAGATTTAGCTTTATGGGTTAAGTTCTACCTTATATGAGAAATTAATCTGCATTTTTTTCCTCCAGAGCAACTCCCCTTCAATTGATTCTGAACAAAAATATTCATTATGTAAATAGATGTTCAAAGAGTTAAGATCTGTTTCTTAAACTGACATAAAGCTTTTTCTCCTTTCCCTTATAGATAAATATTGTTCTTTCTATAAGAAAATCACATTCCCTGTGCTCACTTAACCTGAAAAAGAATGAAAGAATATGAAGATTATTCATCTGCCAATGTAACTTAAAACTAAATGCATGTCTTTCAAAATAGTTAAAGTTATTTGAAGTCAATTCTGTAGAAAGGAGATGGACATGCTCTGTTAGAAACACATGTATGTGTAACATTAAGTCATCTCAAGTAGTGGCCCATTTATATTTATGGCTACTTTCATTAGTTTTGATTGATGCAGTGTTCCCCTGTACTGCTGGACTGCAACTGTTATGAAGTTAATTACATTAATCTGCTGTATGAACATTTAATAGCCAGTCATGTTAATAAATGGCTGAATTGTTCTAACACTGAGGTAATTATATGTTGATCTACTTGGGAGAAACTGAATAGGCAGTAGGGACACACCAATCAAGGAACTAAGGAGTTATTAAAAAAAACAACCCATACCTTAAAAAAAATCTAGAAGGCGATGAAAGAATTTGCCTACTTATGTAGAAAGGCTGTCAGATACCTTCTTTTATATGCAGCAGATACTCATTAAAATTCCTACAGAATAGAGAGAATGGGTTAGATTCATTAGGATGCTGATTAGATGCCTTTTTCTATACTGAAAATAAATAAGCAAATGGCAGGAGTGAACAAATGGCAGTAATGACATCATTTGTTTTTGAAGCTTTATTTTTTAAACAAACAACGCAACAAAGATTACCAATTCCCATCATTTATTGGCTACATCTGATTAAGGACAGCAGCTCCCGGGCCCAAACTACTTATGCCCTGGCTGTAAGCGATAAATATCAGCAAGAGGGAACTAAAAGAATCCAAAAATTCTTCCAATTATTTAATGACAAATCTGTTTTTAATATCCTAAACCAGCTCTGTGGAAAACAAATTTAATTATCAGTTATTTAATTATTTTTAATTAATTATTGAATATTAATTATTTGCATATTGCCAGAGCATCTGTACAAGTCTGTTTTTAGATCCCACTATAAGCCTAATTTGTAAGCTTAAAGGATAGACTTAAAGTCCTATTTCAAGCATCCAAATAACGGTCCTAAAAAGTTCCTGAATTTAGTGTTTAAACAATCACCACTGCAACTCTGTCCTCTAGATCTCTAAATTCAGGGTGGTGCTTGATTTTTTTTTTTTTTTTTTTTTACAGTTTGAGATGTCCGTTGTTCATCATTCTGTAAGAATGGAACCACTTTCCTCCCCTCCGTAGCCTACAACTATATACCTTTTGATTTAGCCTTCCTTCAGCCAAGGGAAAATGCCTTCATCCATCT
The DNA here is from genome assembly GCA_034781795.1 of Crypturellus tataupa. NCBI lineage: Eukaryota > Metazoa > Chordata > Aves > Tinamiformes > Tinamidae > Crypturellus > Crypturellus tataupa. The sequence goes on along the minus strand of JAWLRI010000296.1, from coordinate 4,302,470 downwards.
GCATCTAAGGCCTTTAACGTCCCCGCGCTCCGGCACAGCTCCAGCATTACATCTCGCAGTTACTCACGTCACTAATGCTACGCGATGCACAAGCCTAAAGAAGAGCCAAAGCAATTAGCTGTAGCTAGTAGTGTAATGAGCACAGGCAGCTTTCAGCGCCGCGCAGCAGGACTTTCGGTACAGCACACCCGTTAGTGAAGTGGAGAGGCAGCGGCCGAGGTTCTCCAGTTCACGGCACCTTGCGTACTGCTCAACTTGGCCGCGTTGCTCAGCGTGGTCCTTGAGTCAGCCCTGGAGAGGCCACATCTGGAGCACTGTGTCCAGTTCTGGGCCCCACAGTACAGGAGGGATGTGGAGCTGCTGGAGAGAGTCCAGCGCAGGGCCACGAGGATGATCAGGGGCCTGGAACATCT
>JAWLRI010000296.1:4273311-4296150 GCA_034781795.1 Crypturellus tataupa | reverse complement strand
CCCCTCCCCCCTCTAATCAAAAAAAAAAAAAAAAAAAAAAAAAACAGAAATACCCAGTCCAATTCAATCATATATTCAAAGGAAAAAATCAGTATTAAAATATATATATAACATATATGAATACAAGAAGGCTGAATGCATATGTCAGAAGGCTCATCAACCCATTGATTATTAAAACACTGAAATAGAAAAATTTGGTTTTCTTTGTTATAGGATTTTTTTGACTTTTAACATCACCTTCTAGAGATGACAGAAACATCAAGCGCTACAAGATCTTCTCAAACATCAAAATTTTAACATGTGAAAGGAATTCTTTGCAAACTGTCAACTTGCTCTATTACTTCATACTTCACTGCTCTTGATTTCGCCTGCTTATAGTTCTGTTTAGCATATACAGGGTGTGTTCTTCCAATAAAAGTAATGAGCTAAGAAGTTGCTTAGAAAGAAGTATTTTAATGGAGTAGGGACAAGTCATCATGTCAGGAAGAAAATTTAAGAACTATTGTCCTGGAAAGGGCCTATAAAGATTTGGAAAAGAACAACCTGCAACAATACTGAGCTATAAGCAGGAAAAATAGTTGCGAAAAGTTGGAAAAAAAAGTTACTGCAAGTGCACCAACAAGCTTTTGGAAAAAAATCTCCAAGGGTAGCACAATCTTTGCTGCAAAGAGTGATATGAACCTGCAGAAATAAGATACTGTGTTTAAACACAGAACAAACAAAAAGGAAGATGTATTAGGTTTGGATATTTTACCTAGTCATAGCTGATATCAGGAAGGAAAAGGGAAGCTAGATGGCAACAAGGAAGGTTGTTATTAGCACTAGATCATTTAGTTGCATCTAGATCATACTGAGACCATAGGTTCACATATGCTGCAAGCAACATAAGAAATGTCCTTTATTTATCCTTTCTCTACACTCTTGCTAGCACAAGCATTTTTGCAGCTATACAGTGGACCTAAAAAGGGAACTGATCCTGGCCAAATCAGACCTTTCTAATTAGCTTAGAGGGCAGATGAAGACAGGAGAAAGGAAAGGAAAATGGCAAAAGGAAAATGGAACTGTCTCTTTCAACAGCTTAACCACAGTTTCGATTTAGACCAGCTTATAAAGTTCAAGGAATTGATCTCTGAATGCTGAAGGAGAGAATGATGCCCAGTAATCCTAATTGCTGTTAGCTAAAGAAAGATGTTTTTTGTGAAAGTGAAGGAGTATTGGAGGGGAGGGTTGTTCAGCTGGTCTGAGTGCATTGGTACAGGGACAGCAGAGCTGAGGATTTTTTTTTTTGGCTCATTCGTTTTTACCAATAAGTCTGTATTTCCCAAATTTTCTTGTATGCTGTAATACAAGCTCAAAAATTTCATTAAGTAATGCCTTCTCTCAAATTCTAGAATGACATTTGCTATTGCTGGTCTAGAAAAAAGTCCACCTTGGCTGCTATGGGTTTTTCTTTATTGAATTCTAGGTACTAAAATTATCATTTTCTTTCTTTTTTTTTCCAGGAGTTGAAGCAAGCTGGTCAGTTTATGATTACTTGACTCCTCCATTTCCTCCCCTTTTTGATAATTGGTCCCCAAATTTGCTCTTTTCCAGTGTTTCAGAGCTTCCTTTTGTAAGTTCTTGTAAGTTTAGCAGTAATATTTTTGAGATTGCTTCAGCCATTTCCCTAAAATAATCCAGGGTTATTTTAGACAGTCCAAAGCAATTTGAAAGCACTTATATTACTCCTTAACTGCATCTTTTCTCCAGTGGTCTTATTTCTTATGCCCATGTCACTGTGCTAGCTTCATTAACCATCTGATCTGGTTCACCCCTTTCATGAAGATTAAAGCACTTCACATATTAATATTATACTGTATATTATGCCATTTTCTCAGTAATGTGGCATAACGTGGGTGTGCAAGCAAACACATTATAAACCGGGATACTGTCTATGGAGAAATAGTATTTTAGAGCTCTTACCTTGACAATGTTAAAAAAATCAGGTTTAAAGAAGCTATTGTGATGCTCCAGGAGCTTTCAGCAAGCTACCTAACTCATGGTTAGGTAGGTCAGGGTGTCTCTAGGGCTGGCTGCTCTGCCAGAAAAAGTCGGAGGGTGGAGATTGAGGGCCCTCTCTATCCAGAGCCCTGTCCCACTGATCCAGGGACTGGGGGATGCTGGAAGGCGTTTTCCTGGCTGTGGTCACCTCAGTCTGCTCCGTGGCGCATCAGCTTCTGAGCCGGCTCCCAGAGCAGGCAGCCCCACGATATGGGAGCAGGGGGACAAAGTCTTCAGCAGCCTCTTGGTGTTCTCGGAGCTCTGGCTGAGACCAAAGACCTGGGTCTGGCCAAGGTTTCATTGCTCTGACCCACCATCAGGTTTGTAAAAAGCTTTATAGATACAAGCCTTACATGACAGCAGGATAGCAGCAGCTGCTTTGCAGTCTAAAGACATATTTTTCCTCTTGCACTTAAGAAGAAACATCATCTTTGGATGCAGTCCTTTCCCTAGGACAAACAGCTGCAACTGGAGCAGAGAAAGCCAGCAAAGTTCTGACTTGCATGTCCTGTAAGAATAATTCAACTTAAAAGACCTTTGTGTAGAAATCCAAGCTCTGCCTGGACAATATCAGTTTTTTCACCCTGGCTGCCAGAGAAGAATATGTGTCAGTGCTTGAGAGAGCAGTAAGATCCTGCAGAATTAGAGATGTTCTGACAGTAGAAAGCACACTCTCTTCTTAGGTAATATGTCAAAGTGAACTCTCTCTGAGTGCAACTCTATTCCTGTAAACTTTCTAGGAGATTTTTGTGTTGTCAGTGTAATTTATTTTCTTATAAGGTTCCCATTTCTCTCTCTTTTGGAGGCACCTCAGGTGACATCCCTTATCTGTGATGCATTCTCCTCTAATATAATGTCAAATAACACGAGGCCTAGCTAAGTCATAATACCGTCTTACATATTAGGGAATAAATTATTCCATAGGGCAAATGATCCTGGCTTGATTTAATCAAAACGTATCTAATGGTTAGCAGGGATAAGGCCCTTGAAATAATTTTCTGGGGCACAGGCCTGCTGAAGAAAGTTCGGCTTTCACAGTTCACAAAACATGAAAGCAATCTGGCTGTCCAAGAGAGAGAGCTCGTGGTCTCCGGTGGAAGCCTTCCAAGGAGAGACTGCCAAGGAGGCTGCAGAGGCAGCTGTCATCAAAGACCAGTCAGTCAGCAATCACCTTGGTAGAGTTCTTAGAGCCTAGAGACCTGGTGTTTGCTATCCTCCAGTGGGCTTAATCTACAGTGAGGAAAGTTTTAGAAAGAAATGTCATGAAGCACTTAGATATCAAACACACTTCCCCTCTTCCCCCTCATTTCAACCCCACAGTCATTCACCCATGAAATATAAAAGCTCTTCCCTCCTATACTTTGTTCTACCACTTTGGATCTGAAAAGCGCTAAGTTCGTAAGTATCCTTTCTTAGGCTGAAAATGAGCCTCATTCTTGCAACTGCCACAGATGCTACAAGCAGTGTTTTATTATAAGCAAAATCAATATGGCAGTATTATAACATTTCTATCAGTAGAACAAACAGAATTAGGTTAAATGATAATCTCATTACTGCTGTAGAAGCACCAATAAATGGGAACCTTTCTTGCTAAAAAATAAAACAGCCAAAACAAGACAAAACAAAACAAAAATAAATTGCCCAATTAAGAACACTGCTTCGTTAACGCAGCTGAAAGATCAATACCCCTTCAAATGTGCAGAGAGGCAATTGCTCCCATCTGCCTACAGAATTCATTCAAGACGTTATCTCATAGCAGGATTTTCAGGCATGATTAAGCTATCATGGTTCCTTCCTGTTAAAACTACAACCCCCAATGCCGGGCCTTTTTACAAAAAACACCCAGTGGGCCTAAATGAAATAACATTTTTCTTTATGTGTTAATATTGCCAATCTTGCTCTTGCTCTACAGGAAAGACTCTTCAGCAGTAATGTATTAAAACCCACAGTCATTTGAAATATAATGTGCTGTTGTGAAACTACACAATGCTAACAACAGTCAGTATGATAAAGGCCATTTAATTTTCCTCTCATTTCCTTCTTCCAATAGCTTTCCATGATGCTAAGGATTTTTGTTACTTTAAATGTGTATTCACATTTTTTCCTGTTGCAAAATGTTCACGATTAACAATTCTGCAAACCAAAACCAAGAATTAACAAGTGAGGAGATGTGGATTTATCAAGGCAGGTACTCAGCCTCCAGAGATGTCACAGATGTACCCAGCTTTGCATTTTCATTCTTGAAAATCTTTTTTTTTAAGGACTCATTAAGCCCACATGGCTCTCATACTGGGATGCAGCCTTCAAGAATTTCTGCATGCACTATCTGTAGGCAACAAAATGTATACAGAGACAAGAAAGCAGTTCAATATTCATGACAATATTAGCCTTTCCACTGTGTGTATCACAGAAATTACTACGGGCTATTCTTTATCTCCAAAGTATTTCAAAAACCACATACAGGGAAACAAAATTTGAAGTTCGGCTTGAACTCAACATCCTTTGCTCTTTAATGTCCTAAATCTGTAAATTTTTTTCAGGTGCTTGCAACAGCATATTTCTCATCTTCTTGTATTAGCTGCTGCCAATAGACATACCTATTTCTTGTTAGGGGAAACATGATGAAAGGTGGCTAATTTTTTGAACAGATTGGAGAAGTCAGTGGAAAATGAGCTGTGCCAAAGTATTGAAAAATTGGAGGTGGAATCAGCACATAATATTGGTTGAAAGAAATGGGTGGGAAGCATTTGAAAATGCTAAAATGTTTCCTCTTAACTTTCTATGGAGGGAGGGAAAAAAAAACACCTTTAAAAGGCATTTTGAAGTGTAATTTCTCATTTGGAAGCTGACCTTAATAGAAGAAAACAGCATGAAAAATCAAACTTCTTTGGAGTTAATGGAAATGTTTGAAAGTAAATCAAAAGAAAAATCAAGCATTTTAGTTCATAAAGTTCCGTTTTCCCTTATCCTCTTGAATAATTTCTTTTTAGTTTCTACATGAACTAATAAATTTTCCCTTATTTTTTCATTTTAGCCACCAACCAGAAAAAAAAATAGAAAAAGAAAGCATATTATACCACAGACGGGCCTGAGGATTTTTTCAAGTGATTAAGTGGGCTGAGCCCAGTAATTATTTTTAAAACCAAGCCTAGTAACTCTTCTAGAACAGTTAAAGATTGTTTTCCTCGCTCTGAACATCCAAGAACAGAAGTGGAGCTGGAAAATATGCACCTTTTCAATTTTCCAAACCAGGACTCTAAATGAATATCATATATTTTTATTATTCTTATATTGATTAATGTGTTTTTGCTGGCAACATGCCATATTAAAACGTTTAAAAAGCTACTAGCCAAAGAAATACAAGCACTTTGCCTAAGCTGAAATTCAGCTGGAGAGGGGCTCGTAGGGGGAGAAACGCGTGGAAAGCTCGCCCCGGCACGAGAGGAGAGAGTGGTTGTAATTCATGAAGGTGCTGCATGCTCAGATCTGTCTCCTGTGTTGAGAAAAACACCCAGACGAGCTGGGAGGAGGCACTCCTTGCCTCAGCAGAGGCAACACCAGGCAGCCCTGGCAGCTCAAGCTGTGGAGCTGCTCGGGTTCCCTGCGACTTGCAAAGGGCAGCGTTTCCCAAGGGAAAGTTTCCTTAGTATAAGCCCGGCAGCTCGCTGAGGGAGCAGAGAGTGTGCACACACCATATACACAGCTCCAGGAAACACCTTTTCCAGCTGAACTGTGAATGCCATTTCTTTCTTTACCACACCTGGTAAAAATAGCTTGTGTTTTGTTTCTCTTGCAACAGCAAACAACGCCGTAAGCACCAGCACCTCTGTGAGCAGAGCATCTTCCAGCTCTGCTTCTCGTGTGACTGGTGGTGTGGTGAAGTTTTATAGGAGAAGCGCAGAGCTCCCAGCTCAGGTTATGGCCCCTAAAATCCTTCTGGTTCACCTGCTAGTATTAGCTGTTGCTGCATGTGAAGTGGAACGAACACACAAATGCATTCAAAGACGTCTAAAAGGTGAGATAGATTAATTATTCTCTTTACAGTCCTACCAAAATAGAAATGCATTCTGCTTTGAATGCATATTTTCAGTCATAGAAGGGTATGAGATTAAAAGGCACATATAGAAATACAGTGTTTTGCTCAATGGCATCAATCCTCAACCAGGACTGAGTAAGATTGAGTATTTTACTCAAGGGAAGACAAAAGAATTAATACAGCCTTTGTTATTTTCTACGAAGGACTTGCTTCTCTTCCAGATAGTTTTCTAGTGCTGACTGGCTATTTTAATTACTTGTTGTAAAAATTTAAACAGTAATTATCTTGTTACCCAGCCACTAAACAGTGTATGCCAAAAAGAACACAAGGAAGAGGCAGTGAAAAAGGCAAGGAATTGACAGGCAATTAGTTTTCACTCTTAAATTTTTGGGCTAGTATAAAAAGGAATTAAGCTTAGATTTCTTCCAATTTTTACTGATATTGCATATGGTGAAAATGCATTCATGTTTATTAGTTATTACCAGAAACGGCATAGAAATCAACTACATAAAAATAATTACCTCTTAGAACTGGAAGGCATTCCAAGTTCCCATTCCTCATGTCCTAAACTCCAATATCATCTGTGCAAATGAACATATTTCCCCAAACTGAATTTTTCTTGCTGAAATAACAAATTCCAAAGGCTAAGGCTAGAAACGATGCATGCTGTTGAACTACACATATACAGACAAAGTCCTGAGTTTAAAACAGGCAGCTACATTAAACCCTTTTTCTGCTCTTTTATTCTTACTTAATTTTCTATTGAAATGACTAGCTATATTCAGGACCCTACAACCTTTCTGAACAGAAAATATGCTCTGTTTGTAAAAATAAAACACTAAGGCTAAAAATACAACCATAAGGAGTCAGGTTTTTGAAGGGTATGTACCCATAGTCAAAAATCAGTAAGTTCTTCCCCTAAACCCCAAAATAATAGGAGATTAAAGAATTCTTAAACTATTTGAATATTTCTTGTTCCCAGAAATGAAGACATTAGGAATTGTGTTTGATATCTTAAAGCTTACAGACAGGTCAGATGTGGCATATAAAAGTTCTCCTAGCAGGGTAACCCTTTGACTGCACACAGAGAATTTGTCACTACCAACAGATTCGTACCTACACGTGCCCTGTGCATCTGGACTAGGTGGAAGTTGTCATTCGAATCAAAAAAATCAGATTTTAGAAATCTCAGAATTCATTTCAATGTGTTACATTGTCATCAGGTTTTTCCACTCTGCTTAATATTATTTAGTTTTGGGCCCATACATTGACAGATTTACAACTCTACGCGTGTGATCTTAGATGTACCCTTTACTTCACATACCCAATCCAATCCTGTGGAAATGAAATTACATTTTATATTTGTTTTGTTCCTTGCGCTCAAACCTGGCAGGAACCTGAGGGTATGTTTCCTCTCATAAACAAATCTGTTCTCTAACGTCCAACCCAATCATAGATAGCAATGCCATTTCCAAATGCTGATATGACACATGCATTAACGACAGTTACTGTCTTGCAACATTCACTGTAGTTAATATGAAATGCTGTCATGTGTGTGCTAAGGTTCCTGTGAGTGTATCCTGTACTGCCTTCTTGGCTCACAGAATATTCCAGTGCAGTGAGAAACAAAACAAACAAAAATATATGCATATTACATACAGGTTATCTGCATTACGTGCAAAATGAACTGATGGCTCTTGTTCACATGTTGATCTCAGTATCCCCCACCTACCTGCTACTTGGTGTTTCCGTTTCCCACAGGCAATTGCAGGTGTCTCTGTCAGGTTCTGTGGAAATTTGTTCCAGGAGACAGCGTCCTTGAAATACAATTACCCTGCTGGTAAAGCTGCTCCGCTTGTTAGACAAAAGTTAGCCAAACTTTGCTGCAGAGTGTACCAGTGAAGAAAGTCTCGCCCATTGGGAGGGGAAGATGTGCCATTAATAAAAGACCAAGTGAACTGAGGTCGTCAGCAAAGCTTACAGCCCCTAGTTAATCATCCATTAACAGCTAGAAAGATGATGAAGAGCAATACTTTTCTGTTAATAAGGATTAGAGATGAAATCTGCCCTGTGAATCTTTGCCAATCTAAGCTGTAACTGTGGAGGTATGAACAGAAGAGTCCATGGACACCTTCCTGACACAGGGCTAGTGAATGACCCAAGATCAACAGAGGTGGGTTGTTTTCGTCATCTCTGCCAGATGCCTCTGAAGAAGGTTCACATTTATCTGCCAAGGCTGTGGTTAACAGGCCCAGCTTAGGTAAAGTGGAATGGAAACTACTTCAGCTGCCCCCACATTCATTTTTAAATGTTGACAATAGTCAGTCTGGGAATGTGAGGATTGTGCCAGGCTGAGTAGATGCACTGCTTTTGGAGCATATGTTTCTTCTCAGTCTAGAGGTAGTCTCCTAGTGGGCCTGAATTTCTTCATACTTTGTATTTGGCACTAGTAAGCAGAATCCTAAGGTTTTTTTAACATGCAAAAAGAAACCGACTGGGCAAAATGCCTCCCACACAAGATGATACTCATACTGAGCACTCTGCTAGTAAATTTCCAGAATTACTTTACATTTATTGTATAGATAGATTGCACACGCAGGTTTTTTTCTATTTTAAATTTCTTCAAGCAAGAAAATATTTTTAAACATTTCAGATAGGATGAAACATTGAAAATACAATGATATTATTGGTGGTCGTATTTGATATTTTTGTTTAAGTCTTACCTCTTAAAGAAAACAGCTTAATTTCTGTAATCTATATTTTGCAGGAAAATGCTTGTTATAACACTCCCAAAAGATTAAATACCAAAAGGAGGAAAGGAAAAAAAAAAAAGAGAGGGGGATGAAAACTTACAGGTTTTGTGGATAGGAATGCAAGAAGAAAACACCATCAATATGCATTTCTGCTCAGCTGAAATATAAAGATTACAATTTTCATAAATATTCTAATAGAATATCTGCTTTCAAAGAGAGAAAAATATTTCCTCTGAAATACCATTCATCAGTAGATGAAACTGTTTGACATTTTCCATCCATTCTACATTAGCCTATGAATTTGGTATCAGTTAAGAGACTATTAGATTTCTACAGATTTGCTTTAATTAACCACTGAAAACACATAAAGAAACTATGAGTTATTATAAAGAACAACACTTTTACTGCAGGGTAGCCCAGTCATGCAAAATTCTCCTGTGTCCCAGAGCTTTGGATTGGGGGCCTTTGATGTCACTTGTTACTCAAGAGTTTGTGGGGTCTGGAGTCTAGTGGCCTTGGTTTCCAACATAATATGACTTTTTGAAGTCGCACTCACCAAATTGTGTCACTGGGATCTGGAAGCACAAAGATCCTGTGCTTTGGGATATTCTGCTCAGTGAAACCATGCCAGAAAATACAGACTTTGGCATTCTGATTAAAATCTTAGTAGGTAAAACAAGAGAAAAAACTGAGTTTTGTCAGAAAACTCTCAGCTGACTCTGATTAGAAGTTCAGAAGGCTTACTTCTTACCCATGGGGAACAAAAACAAAACCCAAAAAATCCAAGTTTTTACTCAGGGGTCTTGCCGTCCATCTTCCCTGCAACATTCTGGGAAATCTCAAGGTCTCCACACTTAGGTGTGTAACATATGGCGCTAGGAAGAATATGTTCCCTCAGGGCAATTTAGTGCATATAACATGCTGATAATCCTTTATACACAGCAAGGCACAAAACAGCCATAAAAGCTTCTTTTCAGCCCCAATTGCACCCTTAGGTCAGACACACCAAAAGTTTCAGGAAAGATTCATGAATGCAGTCTTAGATGCTTGGAGTCCAGCCCCAGCTTCCTAGAGGAAGCCTCAGACTCCCAAAGATGTTAGAAAAATAGCTACGTAACCAAGAGGAAAATTCTGATTTCTTTAGTACACACAGCCAGAAATACTGAACTAGATAATTTCAACTGCTATGAAAATCAATATGCTATATAGCTATAGTATCCCTGAGCCTTTTTCTTAATATGTATCATTTTCAGACTTATTTTCACCTGATGATACTCAAACTGATGCAGATTATCAAAAGCTTCTGCAGATAACCTCAGAGAACTGACTGGAAAAAATAGTAGAGAAAGTAAACCTTAAAGGGTTAACATAGAACTTATTGGTGCAAACAAAAATGGAAATCTAGAACCAATAAAGTCTGTGGATTGATAATGTCAGGCTGGCAGAAAGGGCTGTGCCTGCAGCTCATAAGGAGCGCTGTGGAAACTACAGTGGGCTGCCAGCTGGGACAACTCTTTCATTAGCCCAAACTCCTGAAGGAAAAGTAGAACTGGAAACCTCTCAGGTTTCCCCTCTGCTGACCAAATCCTTTACTAATCCTCTTTCCTAATATTAGTTGTAATTTTACATGTCCCACAGAAACACTAGTCTTGAGTTAAAGGTTTTGAGAGATGAAGAATTTGTCACAGCCTTTGAGAAAATTGTTCGGTGTTTAATTACTTATTCTCATTGCTTATTCTTCCCCACTCCCCCCAAAGCCTTAATTTCACATCTAATTTTGCCAAGAACATACTGTTTTGCCTTTTTATACAAGTTCCATTATGCTACACATGATAAAACATATTATCAGTTTTAGAGTTTAGTCAAAAAACAGGATCGCATTTACATTCCATACAAGACACTGAGTTTTGGAACAATCCTTCCTTTTTGAAATATATTTTTGACACCAATTCGGGTACAGTATCTGTTTTTCTGATAATGATCAGAGTTGCTCTGTATTCCAGCCACATACTTATAGTGCACTTAAGAAAACTGCACATGAACAGAGCTATAGCAGACACTTCATCTTCCCTTGGTTTCATAGTTCAGTTGTGGTGCTTTTTAGGTTTGCCCACATTCAAGTTAATTGGCACTACAGAAGGGTTACTTGCCCTTAAGAATAATGATATTTCAAACAGTAATTTGCATTCCGAGTTTTCCATCCTTTGCACTCACAGTCACAGAAAGGGCTTTAAGTAACTTCCTTTGTTTTCTAGTTTGTTTCTTTTGCTGATAGTTTATTGATTTCTGAAAATAACATGACTTGACAGATCATTAAAGGTTAGCTACAAAGAGAAACATACATCATTCAAAATGCCTTTGTGCATCTGGGAGTTCAACAGTATCTATTATTGTTACTTAGGAGATAAAAGAAACAACTGCTTTGTGGATGATTTTTACTCCAGATTTTTTTTCCCCTGTAAAGCTGATTTCAAGCACCAATTTGACTGTTTTTTCGTTCAAAGAATTGGAAATCAGCTTGGACCTGAAGCATACATATCTGTTCAAATTTAAATAGAATACCAAGTTACATTCAGCAGCAGCAAAACCCAAAAGATTACCCATTCTCTTCAATATATATTATTTGCAGAACTTGAGTGGAAAACACACTAAATCCCCATACCTGCCCCACTTCTGCCACTGCAGGAGCTGATGAAGTGTGTCTGGCTCCACCGGTGGGAGTGATTCTTGCTCCCGCTGGATGAGAGCCTCCAACCCCAGCAAAACGTGCAGGGACGACCTATTTTGGAAGGAGCTGGGGCACGCTGCCACCACAAAGCAGTCACTACCAAAAGCAGCTGCTAAGCGAGGTTTTCACATTTTGGGCGACTGGGGAAGGACACAGGATTTTCTCTGTGTAACCCAGCGATGACTCCCTGCAATATTCCCTCCCTCAGCACTGCATATCACTTTCATTTACTCACTCCATTGGTGACAGTTAAAAAGAGTAATTCACGTTACAAAGTTGTTCATTGCAAAACCCAGTGATTATGTCTAATGAAAACAAAACCCCTCACATGCCCTCTGTCTTATGTCAAAGAAGAGAGTGCTTCGCACTCCAGCATATCAGCACAGCTCCTGATTGAACTTTTGGAGAAATAATGTACAAAGTGTACAGATCAAATAAATAAATAAATAGTGTTAGCTGGCATTTGAAAATAAAGGAAAAAAGCAATTGTTTGTGTCCAAGGATCCTTATTAATGCCTTGGCTTTTTATGAGCTGCAGGTCTCAATACTTTTTTACTTATCAGGAAAAGGAATCCATTAAACTAATTAAAACAACCATAGAGGAGAAGTCGAAAATATATTTCACTTGTAGTCCTTAGCCAAAATTGAATCACACCCATGACTAACAAGAAATATACCACGTATGTTTGAAAAAGCAGTACTTTTTATCATGGATATACTAGGAGGACTTTGAATATAGTCCTTGTGACTAAACTCATGCTTTAATACAGGTCTCTTATTTCACATTCACACACCCCCTTTCCCTCCCCTCCTCACCACACTTTCTGCAAGTACCTCTCATGCATCATCCAACGTGAAAGTCAAACAGCTTACATGTGTCTAAAATGCAGTTTCCCAGCTATGATTTAGTCATTTACTACCAGGAATGATGCCTTTATAAATTCAACCTACAAACCTCTTTAAAATACTAATTTAGAAAATTGCACAATGCATGGAATATCTAGACTAAAGGCAATAAATGCTCTATACAAACATTAAAACATTCAGTGCTTTGCTAATGAGCTCACCTCTATTATCTGTCAACCTACAGCCACATTTGCATTGCTATAATACCAGAGATAATTAGTGTGGGCTCGTCAATTTGATTTTGGCCAAACTTTATAGCCATTTCATTTTATTCTTTATTTTATTATTCCCGTGGGAGCTGTAGCTTACTCTTTGGCCAAGCAAAAAATGCATTTATTCTGGGCTAAACAATGGCACCGTTTAATTAAGAGGTGTCATGCTATTTATTGTATGTCACGTGTTGTACCTTTGATGAGGGGCTATAAATGCAGAAGATTTGTCAGATTCAATTTCTCTGCTGCAATTTCCTACCAGAGAAAATGTGACACAAGGCAAGGATCCAATTTCCCTTTTCTATTTAGCATTTATATTGACAGAATTAATGATTTTATCATCATCTTTGGTCTGCTGCTAAATGGAAGGCATCTATTGCTTGGTGAGCCTTCCTCCAAATTGTGTATATTTGTGCATACACGCATGCATAAATACATACAGACTATACACCTACATATATATGCATAAATATATATATTTCCTAACATATTTTTCCATGGGGAATTGCACCTTTTAACTAACTCATGTTCAGATGGAAAGGCTAGCTGATGGGAAAGGTAATTAGGAATACTAATTATATTCTTAAGACAATATTTCTAAACAGAAATGAAGATGAAGGATGCTTTACACGCTTGCTGTGATAAAGAGTTCACGAAGGCTAAAGTCAATGAACGCATGGCATGTTGATGAAACCAATTTTAATTTTGAAGTTCTCCTATGGGAATGCCATACAATATACATACTGCACATTTGTCAAAGTTACCATGCAAGAAGTTTCAATTTCCTTCTCTCAAAATAATTGACCAAAGGATCATGAAGTTCAGAAGACTGAGGGGAAATGAATAAATATTATATAAAGATATAACATATTGTAATCATACTGTATATGCTTTTCTAATAGAAATCTGGAGTCCCCTGGTAGAATTCTTGGACCTTTTAATAGGGCCAGGCAGAGCTATCTTGTATCTTCAGCAGGCTTAAATTGAGTTGAATTCCTTCCTTGATAATCTAACTATCTTTATAATTTTGTTAGAGGTCACTAGTTTTAATTTATTGCTAAAATAATATGAAGTGGATGGTATTTTAAATCCCTTTTCATGAATAGTTTATACTCTGGATAACTTCGGCCGCTGAAATCTTTTTCAAGTAAAAGTTAAGAGCAATTTCACTTTGTTTTAGAAAATGTCTACTCAGCTATCTGACAGAGAACCAGACTCGCAACATGAGACAAGCTTCAGAGGGCATACTACGGTCCACCTTCCTTGATGACATTACGTAGCAATGCTGTAAAGCGTCCAAGCTATATGTGTGTGCGTGTGTGTGTGTATATATATATATATAAAGAAATATAAGATTAACACATCTGTAAAATCAGCAGCGCTTGAGAGCTTCCATGTTTCAGATAAGTGATATGACACGCAACCACCAACATTTAAAAGGATTGGAAGCAGCCCTTGTGTAGAAAAGCCACTTGAAAGCAACCTTAATCCATACCTGTAAATTTTCTGTAATGATGACTCGAGAATACTGGGTGCATTTGTTAATCTAGCAGGTCAGTTTAGGTCTGTTGATGAGATCAAGATGTGCCTATCCCACCTAGAGAGAACAGAGCTCACCATAAAGCTCATTTGGGGAAGGCAATTAATAGATTAATATTATGCATCCAGAAAAAGGGAGATGAGGATGCTGTGCACTTTTCATTCATATTGGAGTGAGGAGTCCTAGGATTTAGTCTCAAACCCTGAAAATCATCAATCTGCAATCTTCTATAGTAATGGCTTAATCCCCAGGCACTTAGCTAAGAAGGATCAGACTGGAAGCACTTGATCTCATCTAACAGACCTCAGGCCCCAGATGGGCTGCCTTCACCTGAGTTTGGAATTTGTGGTCAGCTGACTTAAGTGTTTAAATAGGTAAAAATTTCACCTAGTTGCTATCTTATCTGTAAGACATGTTCTTTATTATGGACTCAAAGTGCCATTTTCCCTTTAATTTAGGCAATTAGATGCTCCTTCTCTTCTATCCAACTTGAGGAAAGAGATATCCATCAGAACCGTCTCAATGCTTTAAGGTCCATCGTCCCTCTATCCCTGACCAATCAAGACCTCTGGACACCTGCAGAACTGGTCAAAAACTAGAGACGCAAATAGCTAATTGCAATTACATCTAGCAGACATCTACATGCAGTTAAGGTGATGTTCCTGCTCACCCTTGGGGCCTGCTGCAGGACCCAGAAATATCGCATTGGTTTTTCTGCTCATAGAGAGGTAGAGCTACAGCAACATGACTGGCTTCAGTGGAAATCTGACCTGAAGTTAAACTATTTTCTTCAGAATACTTAGCTCCAAATTACAGGTCGCCACATACTACACAGGTGAGTTTCCAATTTGCCACATACCAGTCAATTTCTGGAATGAGCATCTGCAGAGGGATCTATTTTCCCGAGCACTAGAACACAATTCTGATGCTTCTATATTTTCCATTTCCATTGCCTGTTATAGGAGAGACTTCCTTAATCGCCTGCAGATAAATTTACTAGAAAAAAAAGGTAAAAGTGAGGCATTTCTCATGTCTTGGCTTCCTCTCTAAAAGGAAGCATGCTTAACTTCAATTGAAGGCAATTTATATAATTCAGGTTATTGTAATGAGCTATTTTAAGAAAAGTAATCATTTGATATAATGAATAAAATAAAAATACACAAGATTAGGACACTGCAATTAATATTGCACTATTTTTAGTGCAAACTATGTAAGTTTCATAATTTCCAAATTGTCAAGAAGTTCTGTTGCTGCATAGGCAGTGTTCCTTACTTCAAAAACAGCATTGAAATCCTTGGAAGACATGTAGAATTGCTGTAAAGAATTGCAAAAAAAGTAGTACTGGTGGTAGTACTGGATTCTACTGTCTGCAAAGTCACCTACATAGATCAAGCAAAGATGTTGCATTTTCTGCCTACCCAAAATGGCCTGGTAAAGTTATTTTCTGTTGAACTGTATGAAATAAAGTTTAAGAGATCTTATAATTAGGGATGCATTACAGAATTTTGGATATATTCTTTGTCTGGATGCATTCTCGACACTACTGTGAAAAAGAACCCATAGACATGCATGGCATCTTTTTTGCTTTTATTGACAATTACTCCATCCACTCTGGGTACTTCAGTTTCTCTACAAACGGAAGGGTATTTCATAGGTTCTGTGCATGAGGGTAATTGGTGACTTCATGTTATACTCGATGTATATCAGACCTTTCATAACCAAATTTATTGCAACAGAGAAACATATTCATGAAGGAAGAGGTAACCAGTGCATTTTGCTTATTTTCATGCTCTGTAATCAGACTGCAATTTCCTGTAATGTTTTCATTGTCAAAAATTGCTCAATTAATTCTTTTAACTTTGCAGGCGAAGCGTGAATTACTTTCCTCAAATATTCACTCTTTGAGCTGTATTGATTAGTTCATTTTAGTTGGATAAGTAAATAGCAGCGTTGCTGTTTTTCATCAGACTGATACTTAAGGACTTTTGGTTCAAATACTTGTTTATGAATCCAGCAATGTAGATCATGAATATCCCAGCATACAAACTTGACATTTACTTTGCACAAACATACATCATATCCCCAATCACTTTGATTTTCAAAGTGGCACAATTTTGTTGAACCTCTGGCAAGAATCAAAGCCAGTGTATAGAGCATATAATATTTGACACTTTGGTGCCTGGAATCAAAATGGTCATTGGTGATTTTAATTTTTGTTTTGCAAAAATTTATTTCTCTGCTTTCTTATTTCAGAAGGGAAGTTAAGAGCCTCCGAAAAAAATTAAGAGATTAAGAGCCTCAGGAGAAAGGGAAAAGTAGTCCAGTGCATGATTTTAAACTTCATCTTTTAGTCATTTTTATAGACCTCGCAATCTAGACAGTCCACAAGTGGGATGTCTGCGAGCAACCCCAGCGGCAGGGGAGCACGGTGCTCTCCGAGCAGCGTGCCAGCAGGCCTTCATAACGGCACTCCTTATAGAGAGTCTGAAAAATGAAATTCATTTCCTAGCCCCATATTTTTCTTTTATTGCCCACAGAGTCTTAATCTTTTAACTTCACTGAAATGGCATGCAGGAGAAAGAGGAAGATAAAGGTATTAGTGAGGTAATGGAAGAAATTACTTAAAATAATTTCAATAAAAATGCTTTTTAAAAGGTATAGTTCTGGCTCCTTTCCTTTGTTTGGACTTAAGTCTTTAGTAGCTGTATCTGTAAGCTCAATTTGAGCAAAACCTGCAGACCAGCAGTTCACTAACCTCCATTCAGCACCCAAAAAGCCAACCCTCAAAAGGCAATTATTGAGTAATAACACAACTGCAGTTGTGTAGACTGCAGTCAATCCTTAAGCCTGATAGCTGCCAACCAGATTGGTTTAAGTCTTGAGAAGGATTCAAGATATGGATGAAACAACAATAATATTTACCAAGGAGCAGAGGCAGAATAAGGGATAAACTACAATTTCATGTACACTTAAATTTAATCCAACGCTGCGCCTGAAAGAAGCAGTGTCTCCCTCTCTTCATTTTTTTTTGTGGGGTCAAATTTAATCTTAGCCCAAGTTCCCAACCTATCCTGGTCTGGTTTGTCGTTTTCCTCTACACCTTGCAATAGCCGCATCCTATAGCTGCACTCTACAGCCATGAAGATGCAGCTCAACTTGCCTCTGGGATATAAGGGACCTTTCTTCTGGGGCTCCATCTGCTTTTACCTAACAGAGCAACATGGCAAAAAAACACTTCCCAGGCAGCTCCTTACTCACACGGAGAACTGAAATCCTGTTCCCCTATACTGAATAAGACTTCAAAATGCAGCTAAACGCATACTCTTGCTTTATTGCAGGCTTCTAGATGACTGGACAAGTCATTTCATCTCTATGCTTAGCTTCCTCTTTGCAAGAAGAAACAGGAGTTCCTAGTGAAAGTGCCTTGAAATTTCCAGATGGTCAGCATGGTATGAGCCACCTATTGGTGCTGCTGCGTGTGCTCAAGCCTGACAATTTGGTATCCCGCCTCTGCACTTTGAGTAACAGCCACTAACATCAGCAAGAGAGCAAACTGAATCTTGCTGTCTTTAATTGTAAAATAGGAAACCTGTTTTGAAACCCCTGCAAGTGGGAATCAACAAAGCCTAACCAAGCTGACAAGGACTGAAGCAGCTCGTCTCTGTGTTCAAATCACAGATGACTGCAATTGGACTTGAAAACACAGTTAACTGCATTAATAAATTGAGCCTGTCTCATCACTGAAACAAGTAGTGCCAAAATATCCTAAGCGGGATTTTAGCACAGGACTTTTTCCAGGCAGAAACAAAAGTAGTACAGGATTTTCCTATAAAAAAACCTGCAGCAGAATCTTTGTCCTTTTTACAGGCTGGTCATCTTCTGTGCATACATCAAGTTGTCTCTCGGCTTCATAACACTGTACAATATTTACTACAGAAATCAGACGCATTCAAAATCTGAGACAAATCATAGAGCGATAAATTAAGCAAACTCTTCTGTATGTAGTCTAATCAGTGTTGTAGCACTTATGAGAACTCTGTTTGGTCAGACACATGATGATGATAGAAACCCATCGAGATAATACCTCCCCATGTTCTATTATTAACTGCAACTAGTTACCTTTTTAAGCCTCAGATTACATTGCATCATTGATGTTTTTCTATAGGACACAGAGAAGTCAGAAAAGGTTTGAGATAAAGCATTCTTTCAAGTTCAGTATTTTTACATAAGAGACAGTAGCAAACACCCACCAGAGCACCACCACTTTTAAAAGTTCAGATAAGATAACAGAGTGCAGAGTCTTGTCCAGCAGGTTCCTATTCCTTTCTCATACTTAAAGCATGCTAGCCTAACTTGGCAGTTAAATCGGCTGAAAACTAAGGAAATTCTGGTAACAGAATTTTAAAAACAATCTAGTATCTTCTGGATATTACCATGTCTTGGCAATGTGGTAAACTTTTGCCTGTTATTTTGAGTTACAAAGAAACTAGAAGTAATTTTGGACACACTAATACCGAAAGCACTTTTTATTTAAAGAAACTCTAAGCCTAGGTATATTCTCCACCACCTCAACAGAAATCATCCTAAGGGCTGCTGCAAGGTACACACAGTAAAGCACCTTGACAAAAAAGGAACAGAAAAGCCAACACACTAATTTCTTACACCGGTACTTCAGGTGCTGTTTGACAAATAAAGCATTGAGAAGACAACCATAAACAACAGCCAGGCAAATGCCAGTTGTTTTCCAACAGCGACAGGTGCAAAAAAAGCTTGAAGATGGTATTCATTATGGGCAAGGTTCAAATTAGGTACTTAAAAATTGTGGCTTAATTTAGGTCATTTATCATCCTTCTCAAAGCCCCTTTTGTACGACTGAATTCTGAAGTGCTTCATTTGCTATTAGATCATCACAGCTGCTGCAGTATCACTCAAAGCAGATGTTTTGCTGACAGAGGGAACCTGACCTATTTTCGCAAAAACGCAGTAACCGCAAACCCCTTGCTGGCACGGCTGCCCGGAAATGCGGTCCTGCAGGTGCCACCATATGTGGCCACTTACTGGTGGGATGTGCTGAGCAAGAGCCAACAGCGGTGGATCCTGGGCTGGCTCCACTCCGTGCGCACTTCCAATACAGCCGGAGCACACCGGCCCCAGGAATTTGACTACCAGTTTCCTTTCAAAACAAGGGGATAATGGGTCAGCTTAGATAATTACCTAACCACCTCAGGTACCTGCTTTGCACTAAAATTAAAACACATAGGGATCTCTGTGACTTTGCAATGTTAGAATTATTCCCCCTATGAAACTTGTGTAAACTACAGACTTGTTTCACAAGGTAGCAAAACATTTACTTGCCCCTTTGGGACGGCGGACATTGCCGATCTGCATATGGTTCCTTCACCTCAAAATGGACATGCTATTCATAACCTGCAAACAGGTATAGGGTGCCCAGAGAAAATTATTTTACTCTTCCTGTGACCACAGGAAAATTACAAGAATTTTCCTCTTATGCATGATGCTTTAGCAGCATTGCAAATTCTTTGGCAAAAGAACCTCTCTAGGAAGAACCTGTCTAATTTTTTGTGCATGTGCGGGGAAGTGGGTGTCTTCTGACAGGTAGATGATAATGAGAGAAATACATGCTTAAAATGAGCGAACAGAATGCAGGTCAAGCAGCTCTTGTAAAACCACTCATTAACAGGAACTTCAGACTGTAAGGCACCTAAAATTAGTGAAAGGCAGAATTACCTCAGAGATGGCAGATCATCTCCATCTTGCATGACATCTATTTAGTTCCAGTAGTAGGACAGAGACATATTTAACAGATATTACTGTTCTCTATTTAGAAGGAGCTGGAATGACATAATCATATCCTGTGAAGGCGACGAAGTACTTTCCAGTCCATTAGTAATTGTGAACGATGTCATTAGACAATATTCAGTAGGGAATTAGGATTAAAAAGAAAGTTTAACTCCAGGAGCAGTGATAACTTTCACTTAAAATTCTAGAAGCTGTATCTGAAGAGATTTTAGGCTTGCTATTTTTCCTAGAAAAATGTGATGAAACTAGGGATATTTCGAAGGAAAGAAGAGTGTTTATAAGCCCATTATTAAGAAAGGTTCACAAGAAAATGCCGGTCATGATAGGCCAGAAAAACCAATTGACACAAGATGCTGGAAAGTTTAATAGTGTTTTGAACTGATAAATAAATCAAGTTTTTAAGGAATGCAATCTTATGAAAGTAGTGTAGTGTATAATAATGACATCACCTTTAAAAAGATTACAATCTTGGTCAATAAAACCAATGGGTCGGTCAAAATCAGGCTTTGTGGGTTATTTGACCTCATTCTGTACTTCCAATTAGCAGTGCATAACAACAAAGCATGCATTAAGTGGATTTAGATCTGTCTACTCATTGAGTCCCCAAAATGAGGACAGCAGTGAATTAACACTTTTTTTTTTTTTAGAAATTATTTCTAGGCTCACCCTACTCAATTCATTAATCAATGAACTGGTGTTAAATGTGATCAATATTGATGATATACACAAATTAGACAATTGATGGTGATCTGTGTTCTTCGAAGTTCTTTGGGGAAAATAAAAGGACTTAACTTATGCTGAAAACTTAGAAGAGAAATTAAGAGGATCTATAAAGTTATTTAAGAGCTATTGGAAATGACTTGTGGCAAGACATGTCAGGAGGTCAACTTTGCTGCTGCTGCAAAAATCTGAGATAATTAGAGAAGTTTAAAATTAAAAATTCTTTAATCCAGTTAAACAAAGGCATAGTAGGAACAATAACTGGAAATTAAGTCAAATTCAAAATAACAACCAGACACATGTATTTAAAAATATGTAGGATCAACCATTGGAATATACCACTGAATAGAAAAAAAAAAAAAAAAAACAGATGTGGTAATCTTAAATTAGAAGCTTATACCTTTCCAAAACTATGCTTTGCACCAACACAAGTTGCTAGGCTCAATTTGCAGTTAACTGTGCTGAGTTTAATGGGCTGTAGCAAACAGAAGTTCAATCAAATTGATATAATATTCCCTTTTGGATGATGTAACATTCCCTTTTGGACTAAACCTCTGAGAATCTAAATCTATACCTGAAAAAAAGCTTAGAGAGAAAAAAACACCCTCTAAAACTCCTTAAAATAGATCCACCTAACATCCTCACCAATACTGCATGTTATAATCTGCCATTTCGAATTATTAACATCTCTGGAGTCCGGTTTGTTAAATAAGGGGAAAGAAGTGTTGGCTTTGTGCCTAGAAACCCTCAGCTCTTCACAACATCATCTCAGGCAATAATGCTTTTACTTGCCACAGACTTAAACCACACAGATCCCACACCCCCAGCCTGTCCTCTAACCCCACTTTCCAGAGTTAAGTAGGGATGACGTTGATATCCAGCAGAAAATTTGAATTTCCGGTCAGCATGGTCTCTTGCAATAGCTGTCAGTTGCGAGCAAGGCAAAAAATTTATCCCCATGCTCACGAAGTCCTAAAAAAATCATGAAAATAATTTCCTCTGCTCTCTAAACCCTCAAGGAACAGTTTCTGAAAAGCACTTCCATATGGTAGTAGGTATAGGAGAAGACTCATTTGGCCTAAGCCTCTCTTTCTCCTATGCAGCATAAAGTCCCTTATTAGATCCTGAAGATTAAGGTGTATAAAGGTGCTGCTTTTTCTCCCTCATGCCTAGATGCTCCCACTTCAGGAAGCCCCGCAAGAATGTTAAGGAGGAAAGAGACGTATGATTAATTCATGCTCAGGGTTTTCCGTTCTTTTTGGCTGACCACTCATTAGAAAAGGGAAAAGGAAGATTAAAAAGAGAAGAAGCATACATAGCTTCTGCAGGAAGCTGCAGCAGGAGAGAAGGGATACAAGGAAGTATCTACATTAAGTCAGTGCTATGATATAGAGGTATAGGTCTTGATCCGTCTAGCGCAGGCAGGAGTTGCAGTGGTGAAATTTAACCTATCTCCAGAGCTTAAGTGCAACAGTGTATGAGGACCAGAAGATATGCTGTTCAGTGCTCTGAAGCACATTTTTTAAATCCTATGCACAGTATAAATGTATTAATGAAAAGTTTCTAAATCACATCTTACAGTAAAATTAGAAAAATTCATAAAACAGAAATCAAAGTAAAATTCTGAACTTTTTTTTTAAATAAATAGAGATATGGTCTAGATTGTAAACAGCTGCTGTTCATCTCACCTTCAAAATTAATAGCCTTTGAGAAGTTATATTAGTCTGACCATTTCAAACTGAAAGTTGATGAAGAGCAATTTCATTCAAGCCCTTACATGTGGTGGGAACCTATTTAGGAGTAACAGAGAAAACAATGAGATTTCCCCTGCCTCATTTACCTAATCTCCAAATCCTATTCATTTCACAGCAGGAATAAAACTTCAGCCTTGCACAAATTATTTGGCCTTCCGACATCAATTTACTTGGGGTCGGCATGCTGTTCAACACTTCATCAGGTGCTCTGCAGAGCCCAAGCTGCAGACTCCCAGCCACATGGGAGGAAAAAAAAAAAAAGGAAAAGAAAAAGAAAAAGGAAAAGGAAAAGGAAAAGAAAAAGGAAAAGGAAAAGGAAAAGGAAAAGGA
>JAWLRI010000296.1:4250722-4273211 GCA_034781795.1 Crypturellus tataupa | reverse complement strand
AAAGGAAAAGGAAAAGGAAAAGGAAAAGGAAAAGAAAAAGAAAAAGAAAAAGAAAAAGAAAAAGAAAAAGAAAAAGAGGTTTTCCAACAATCAAATGGGTGACTTTGACTCAGCTGGATTCCAGCATAGACCTGGGAGGCAGCCTAGGGGAGGCTTTGGGATGCTCAGTGTGGTCTAGAGGGCTTAACTACATCTAACAATTTAACCACACTAGGTTCAAGCACAAGGTCTAGGAAAGGACACTGGATGTTCAATGACTGGATTTAACCAGGAATCATTCTATGCTTTTGGGGGGCCGAGGAGAGACAGAAAAAGGAGCAAAAATAAAGAGGGTAAAAGACCCTCTCTTGCACTTCCTGCATGATGAGGTAAGGAGAGCAGGATGGCGATCTGGAAAAGTCACTGATGGAGATCCTCAGTGCATACCTCCTGATCTTGCACACTGAAGAAATGGTTTTGCTTTCCCATTATAACTCTCAGCTCTTATAAACTCTTTTCAGCTCCTATAATGTATATCAGTCTCAGGTGCATCTGAGTGAAGGTTAGAAAAGGAATCAAAAGTCTCATCTATTCACTATATCTTGAATGATGAATAAATTCAAAGAATGAAAAATAGGTGATAGTCTCATTAAGAATAATAATCTGACAGATACATTTCAAAGACCAAGGAAATTAGAAATACATACATTCTATGAACAGTAGCTACTTTTAAGCATTTCATTTGCTCTGCAGCTGTTTTACACTTCACTTTCAGTGACTGTAAAACATCTTTTTTCTTCTAACCCTGAGAACAGATATATATTTTTTGAAACTTACTGAGGTAGAACTATTATATAGACCTCCTGACAGACACAAGAAGAAACCTAGTGGCACCACCATGAAAAAGATATCTTCAGAATAGGGATTCTGAATGTGATGAGAATAGAGTACAAAATAAATGGGGCTAGGCTCAGTTTGAGTTTTTTTTAAGTCACTGACAAAGATAAAGAATGGATCCTTGCTTCAGTATGTTTAAGCTTATTGCAGTTTGTAGCAGAATTTGTGACTCTGCAATAAATCAGAGTTAGAAAGTGATTTCCTTTGTAAAGCACAATTCATTCAAGAAGAATCACTGGGGAGAGGTAAGATGATGATCATAATAAGATGATAATTTTTTTCTGAAAGAATCTTCCAGCACGGTCCCAATCAGCAAGGAGTGACTCACAGCTTGGCTAGCAGAGTTGAAAATCAAATCACAACATCTGGCTGATATTTAAATGTCAGCAGTGCATGCAATGTAACTGTGATCCCAGAGCAATAAAAACAAGCAATCTCAGGTACCTAATGTGATATCAAGGATTTGATATTCATGCAGTGGTTGAAAGGAGAAGGGGACAAATTAAGTTTATGGTCTAAGAGTATTGATTTTGTAAATGCTGCCTCAAATTGGTGATTATATCAACAAACAATTATCTATTACTTTAAATATTCCTGGATAGAATAGGAATAGAATAATCCTTTTTTTTTTTTTTTTTTTTTTAATTCATGGAAGCTCAGAAAAGCACTCAATCTATATAGATAGAGCACATACCGATTTTTAATCTACGGATTAGTAGAAATAGAACTTCCATTTAATCTATGGACTAGACAAGCAGTAAATTTGGATTTTTATAAATATGACAAAAATGTCAAGACTTTATTTTTTTTCAGTCTTGAGAGGTTAGAGGAGTTTCTCTCTAATGGTGAGCTACCTGGGTGAAGTTAAACTAATATGCTATTATTCCAATAACATTTAAGGCATAACAATTGCTTTTCAGACAAGATATCTGCCTTGAGTTTGCAAAACTAGACTGCAGTAGAATTTATTTATTGGCATTCAGCTGATGTCCTTCCTGCTTTCATTATTTGCCTCTGGAAGAATAGCTCATGCTATGGTGTCGTTAACAGGAAAGTGAAGACATTTGCTGCATTTCAGAAGATTTCAACATATAACGGCTGTTCTCATGAAATAAGGACATAACAAAATAGTGTATTGCATCATAACATCCAGCTATGGCCAACTGTGAAGAATTAAAGTAGAAATTTCAAGAGCGGAATCAAGTGAAAAGGATAGAAGATTAGGCAGAATGATACAAGAAGAGCACAAGTAGTAGTTCTACAGAATATAAGGAATAGAAGGAAGATGATCTTGGAGAACCATTACTGAGCAGAAATTTAGACTCACGCTTCAGAAAATGTTGCTGCACAATCAGTTTGCTAGATAGGAGCAACTGCACCACATGGCCAGTGGAATAATCTAACATTAATGGTCAGGTTCCATTTCATTGTCTCCAGTCATTCCAGATACTGAAAACTTACCTAAGAAAAAAAGTCGGAAGATCAGCTAAAGGGATATTAAGGTCACAAAGCGATTGGGACTGGCAATCAAATCATCAAATTCAAACAGCTAGACAAAAAGGTACAGACTAGAGGTATGGTTCTGCACAACATATCCTCCTAATAAACATCATGCCTCCCTATAGTTTATAGTTTATGGAAGAAAAAGGAAAGCACATACGTATGTCACTGGAATAACTCAGTATAGCTTTGTCCATTCCCTGCTATAAAGCTGAAAGCAATGCTTGACTTCAGTGGAATATTTTGATTACTTCAAGGCTATTCAAATAAATTCATGGCTAAATTGACAGCAAAAGACTAATGTTTCTGTCTTGCTTCAAAAGTGTATACTGAAAGACAAAGCAGAATTTAACATTTCAGTTCAGTTTTGTTAAAGATTGGGTTGAGGGAACATGAAACCATTTACACTTTGCAAGCCTGTATTTACAAAGATAACTCCATTATTTAAAATATTTTTTATAGCTTAAAATGCAAGATTATTGGTGGTTGAGACTCAGTTGTATTTAGGATACAAGAGCATTTTCTAAGACAAAATTCTCAAACGTGATGGTATGAATATTCAAGTGGCTCACAGAAACTTAAGTGATGATATAAGTTACTAACAAATTTCCATTCTGACTATTCTCAATTCCAAAAGGTAGCAAAAGCCCTAACCTGCTACACTGTAAACCCTGCACACATGTACAGAAGAGAACTTCATAAATGTAAATCTAGTTTGTTCATTTGCTACTTTTATCTTTTAGTCTTGAATATTCAGTTCCATATTTTAGGCACTTTGTTATTCTTATATGTACAAGCCTATCTCAGATCAAGTTTAACAACCCCCGAAAATGATTCAAATTGTTAAGATTACAGCACTTTTTCCTCTGTATGTAAGAATGTAAAAAGGGAAGTCAAAATAACTATGGGGATAAAGGGAAAGGAGAGAAGGCAATAAGAGATACATGCATTATGGAGTTCACCTTCATTCCTTCACCCAGCTGAACAAGAGATTACAGTTATAGTAAGTGATGGTAGTTGAAAGAAGAGAACAAGAAAAAAAAACAAAGGAGGAAAAAGACAAAATGCTTGACTAAATTCATATTCATAAGATGTAGACTACTCAAACCGTCAAGTTTTCACCCAAATATGGATTTGGTTTTTATATCCAATAAGCCATCACATCTTAGAAAATCTTAGCCAGAATGTATCACACTAGTTCTTATATTGGATGACCTAATCGAACATCCACCTTTCAGTTATTGCAGTTGAAGTTGACTAGTGAGATTGATGCGGAATGTCAGAGATTCAGGTGATATTTTCTGATGTTAAAATAAACTTTTTCTCAATAATAAAAAATTTCCTCAGTGGTCTCAGCAGCCATATATAAGCAGTATGGGTATGTGAGTATAGATATAGCAGTAAATTTTCAGAAATTAAAAAATACTTTAAAAATGTTATATATTTCAGCTATCACCACTATAGACATTTGGAATGATAGGATGGGTCAAAGAGATTGCTTGGTTCGTATTACAACAGCTAAAAATTGCTAAATGTTCATTAAACGGACTAAAAATAAATGTCTTGCATTCCATTGCTATTATTTCGAGTGCCGAAATCTGTGCTATGAACAGATGCTTCAACTCAAGCCCAGTTACACTTTTATTTACCTTGCGATTCAAAATGAGACTTTGACAATTGATGTGTTCAGTAAGGTATATGTGAAACAAAACCTGAAATCTCTGGTAAATACTATGCAAGTCTCTGTGCATGAACTTACAAAAATGAAACTAAAGACATTTGATTAAGACTCAAAGATTTCTGTGCTTTCCTTCCTGCAACAAATGAGAAGTGTTACATCCCAAGTGGGGATGTAACAAGACAGAAGTCTTCCCATTTTGAACATTTTTGTGTTTTCATGACCAACCCATTATACGAATTTCTTTAAGTTTTCACAGTAAACTTTGTGCTCACTCACAGTGGAATAGCTAACAATCTACCAGCTTCCTGTTCTGCTACCCTCCAATATTTTAAGACAGCATTTCCTCTAGAACAAAGTGAGATATGTGGGGTCTGGTCTCCAGGGTTCTAGTTTTAACCAAAAGAATACTTTCCTGATAATAGTTTTACCCACACTGACAAGTTCCGCTAAGAGCATGCTCTTAAAAATTATCTTGTCAAAAACCTTTCAATTGATCTTTTTATTTCCTGAATTGTGATTATTTCCCTTGGGTACAATCTTGAATCATATATTTTATGTTTTCTCTTTACTCTTTCTTCCTCCCTTAGCAGTGAAGGTTCCAATATTTTTGTTAGTCTCCCTGCTGTTTACACCACTTTAGGTGATTGAATATTTACTCCTTCCACTATCCTCACTGCTTCTACACAAAGGCTTATAAGAAGACCTTCTCCACTGCCTTTTTTTCCTCTCACTCTCTTGTTTCTGACTTCTTCTGCCCTTCTCCCTTTACATGGGGCAGTTGTCGTGCACTCTCTCATCCTTGCTACTCTGTCACTAAAAAATATAACATGAACTGTATCTTGTCTTTCCTCTCAAGTTCATCCAATTTCCAATTAATACCACTTCATCTTTTTTAACAGTTAAGAATCATCTTGCTGTACAGTGAAATCTTTCATTCCTATTTTCATTTTCTCACCTTAACAAATTATCTTCCTTTCTGCAATGCCCACGTTGCCCCCGTTCATATTAAACTGGTATGTTCTTTTCTAACTTTTAGTTAAAGATTCTTTTAGCACACTAAAGCATAAAGACATTTCACTTAGTGTATTTGATCAGAATACATATTTTTAACTCATTCTCTAACACATTTCTCAAACTCCTGAGTAGGGCGATTATGAAACTTACTTTCTTTGCACTTAGAATTTGCATTTGTGACTTTGCAGAATTAATGGTCCTGAACTTTTGCTGGAGGTGGGGGAAGAAAAGAGAAAAAAAAAAGAAAAAAAAAAAAGGACAAAAATCTTTGGAGGTATTTTCAAGTCTATCAAACATCTAAAAAACACTTCATTTGCAAGGAAAAGAAAAAAAGAACAAAACAAACAAACAAAAGTCCACCCACAAAACAACCACAAAGAAAACAGTTGTTGAAATATTGCAGAGAATGATCATCTCTCAAGAAAAATTTGCTGGTGTCTCATGGGTAGTTTTGACAAAAACATCTACTTAGATTAATATCAACTACTTTCTTCCTCCCTTCCTTCTCCCTTCCCAAACTACCCATTTAGCATTAGGGAGAGGAACATAAGAGAATTCTAGTTTTGTTGAGAGCTTGTCTGTTTCTGAAATTATATCTTGCCACTGGAGACCAATAAAAATGTAAGATTTTGTGTAAATTGCTCTTGCATTTGAAAATGACTGCCTTTGCAAGCAAAGGATATGACTTTACGTGGCAAACAAGCACCATTCATCCTTAGCTAATCTCAAACAATATAAGGCAAAAGGGAGAATAAAAATACCCAAGAAAAGAAAACCAGGTGTTCAGGCATAGTTAGGACTAAAAAAAAAAAAAAATATTCAGTTAAATGACATACGATATAATTTGTTAACAAATTACTACCAAGAGAGGTCGCTTAGGGCCCTACAAGCAGTTGTTCGGTGGCAGGGTCAATACATAGTTGTACATATCCTCTCACTTGCTAATGGCAAAGCACTCAGAATCCCTGAACATGAGTGCTTTCCAGTTTCACCTTCTTCAACATCTTCATTTACCTCAAAGCTCCATCCACACTGAGTTGTGACTGGAGAAAAATCCAGCGTCCCAAATATCACAGAGTTGCTGAACACCTCCGCTCAAGGATCATACATATGCACTGAGTAGAGATTCTGTATTTCACCTTGCAATCTTTGTTTTTGACTTAGTTCTGAGGCAGACCAATTTACTCTGCATTTACATACCCCATGTACTAATTTCAGAGCAAGAATTCAAGCCTTCTGGTATCTGTAGTGCTGATGAGTATTTAATTTAACAAATTTTTGCATGACTTTTTTTTTCTCCACATAAGAATAGTAATCACTTGTAGTTTATGTGATTTAGTATCAACTTTATCTTGGGCAATCAATTGTTCAAAGGTCAGAGTAATAAACTGAGTCAATCTTTATCTCTCAGTGAGCATAAAATTTGTTCACCTCCTTCTAAAGTACTAATTCTTGAAAATGAAACAAGATCAATAATGAAAATGTCTTCCACTTGCCAAAGAAATGCTTTTTCATGTAGCATTTGGCGTTTTGCAATACTTAACTTCATGTCAAATAAAAAAAAAAAAAATCACATTCATCAACTTAGCCAAGTTGCTTCAGATGGATAATAAAGATACTAGATAATTCTACTAGATAATAAAGAATTTTGTTGCTGGAAACTTACAGTTTTGTGCACCTATTATCTATCTGTAAATGACACTTCTTAAAGGGACATTTGAATTTTCTATTTTTAGCTACTTTGCTGGGGACTGTCAATTCAGCTATGGATTTCTATAAGCTAACTGTTGTGAGGAAACAGAAGAACACATACCTTTACTGGCATCAGCTGTATTGTCAAATTCATCACTGGACAAAATAACATTCGAATAGTCCAACTGGACTGAATAATCAATCTGTAGCTTTTCCTGTATTGCTTTTTTTCCTCTCCACTGACTCATCCTTTTACTTCTCCACCTCTATCCTTTTCCTTCAACTTTATTCATCATTGTGGATTTAGTTAGTCTGAAGTCTACTGGGAGGCCAGATTAAAAGTCAACAATCTGCTAATGAACTGGACACACAAAGTCTGTCACGTGTAAGCTATTTCTAGAAAGCCAACGTGCAAAAAACATCAAGTTTTTAATCACGACTAACCGATCATTCAGACCAACAAAAACCATTTTAAAAAGTCTTCCTTATTTTCCAAAGCGAATAATTGTCATACTAGAAGTGAACAAATAAAAACAACTGCATAGAGACAATATTCTGCAAGCAGCCTCGAGTTGTGACTTCTACGTACTAGCAACTGCACTAATAACAACAAAAGCTTGCATTTCCCAGAACTTAAAGGGACATCTTCATTTGTGTTAGTTATCATGAGGTTAATGTTAAAAAATAAAACATAATTGATTAATATTCTTCTCCCAAGAAGTCTGAGGCAGATAAGACCAACCAGAAATCCCAATGCCTCATTCTGCGACTTTAAAAAGATTACCACCCTTTGTCACTTTCATGATTTTTAGAAGCGCCTATGAGCTGAAATGATTCAAATCATTCTTTCTTTTACTGGCTTCCTGAGGAAGAAAATTAGCCTAAGATTATAAATTATGAAAGGAAATTCCTAGTTCAGTTGTCTCAGCTGACTTGACAAAGTGAACATTGAGAAAAGCAGCCCGCACTCAGATCCCATTTGAAAAGGAAATAGCAACCAGCACGTGTAAAAAGAATTTAAAAAGCTAAATTAGAAAACTTAAATGCCCAAGACAAAGTTGCCATAAAAGTCAGTTAAGGAAATGGTAAATCATTAAAATGATCAAATAAAAGAAGATGGAAGTATCTGGCTTAGGTTCTTAATGCTAAATGATTTTACACATTCCTGGTCAAAAGGGTTCCTGACAGTGCATTTTCTAGAGTTTTATTCAACCTATTGTAAAATGACATAATCAGTAGGAGTCGCAGAGAACAGTCCCATATCCCTGGCACTAATGCTCACAAGTAACATCGTGTGGGCATCATCATAGTTAGCATTTTCTGCAAGCCAGAGTGAAAGCAGTGGCCGCTACCCCCAGACCATGCATTACCCCGAAACCACAGGACCGCTGGGCTAGCATACCCAACTGCTTAGCATGTTTTCCCCCTCGTAGTTAGTTAGTGCTCCTCTTCTCCTAGAGGGCAGACACAGATACTTCAAGCGCCTGTCACATGGGCTGTCAACACTACCTTAACATTAACATTCTACTGTCACTGTTTTACAGCGTATATCGAGCCTGTGCACAGAGTCACAACACAAACAGCTAAACGCATAGTGTGCACTACAGCATTTGGAAATCCACACGTAGTGGAAGAAAATCTAGAGAGTGTTTTTCTTTTCCCAAAGGATCTTCATAACATTCTCTTCCACAAGATTTTATAGGTATTGAGTTTCCACATTCATTTTGCACCAAATTAAAAAAAAAACCTTCTATAACCTAGGTCTAAAATTCATGGATGCCAAGGCAGGAATCTTTCTGCCTATGCTTCCCCTTCCCTCTCCAACCACCACTGCTGTTATGCAAGTGTGTAAGGGAGATGCCCACATAGAGGATTTTGCATGAATCTCCTTACCAGCACATTGGGACCTTAGCGTTACTCCCTCCACATACACATCCTAGGTGAACCTTTTGGTCAACTAATTAGAGACTAAAACATGCTCTCTGGTTAGGTGGCATATTAGCTTTGATGCAGAGAGTATGAAGGCATGCCTGAAGAATGAGGGTCTGTGTATTTCAGTGCGTCATGCAAGCTCAAATGTAAAACTGCGGAAAGGGGACCTCTGAAACTGTGTTACCTGAATACAGGGTAAATGCAAGGCTATGGGTGATTATAGGCTGGACATGAAAAGGAGAATACAGACACTCCAGAGATAGCTCTTGCTTAATTCCCAGAAGACCACTCCCTCATACACCTCATTCTCCCATGTTACGTTGAAATCCTATTCATCTAACTTGGGGTTGTAACCTGAACCTATGAGAAAAGGAGGGATAATTTTTTGGAAGGACCTGGATAGCTGCATCTCAGTCCCAATGCTATTGAGAACACTACACGACTTCCACTGGTTTTGGCGTATATAAGTTGAAGGTGTTTATAAAGTAAAAGAGAGAGCTTCTTTTTAAACTTCTCCAAGAGCCATAGTGTGATAGTCTTCAATACAGATCTAATGTGGGGCTTGTTCCTTCCTTATGTCTTTGAGGAGGAAGAGGTAATTATTAATTTATATGTCACACACTCCTGGCAAATCACTAATAATTTAGTCAAATAAAACAGGTCATGAACATGTATTTGAAAGTAAAAGTACATTATGAATTGGTCTCCTATGTGAAACAACTGTGAAGACATAGGTAGCAAGTTTATAGACTCTAATTTGTAGGTACACATAGTGAATCTAGGAGGCCTTGCATATATCTGCTAAAGGTACTTAGACGTGCCATATAAGAAATAATAAAGAAAAACGCACGTATATCATAAGCTATAATTGAAGTACTTACAGGCAGATAAACTATTTCAAACGAATAGTGCCTCCAGTCCAAAGAATAAAATATACATATTAATATATCTATATTAATATCTATATTAAAATGTCTCTGAGATTAAAATTCAGACTTAAAATATTAATGTTTTCACTCATTTAGCACAGCTTGTTGATTGCCAGAAACATCCTAAAAAAGCTTTCTTTTGTACCTATGTTCCCACTTACTTTTAGAAATCTGGATGAGGCTCAGCATTTCCAGAGGTATTCACTGAGCAGCATATTTTATGAGCTTATTATGAGTGTATTTTATTACTACTATTGACATTGCTATTGATGTGACCCCAGAAATATGAGACTCTTAACCACTCCACTGTATTCAGCTTAAACTGAGGCAGAATTACACCATAAATTGTAGCCCATACAATCTTCTAAAATAAAATATCTTCAATAATTTCTCCATGAAAACTGTAAGGTTTCCCTCCTCCCCCTCTATTTTGAGAAGTGATTTGAGAAGTCTCATGCGTGGAAGATGCTTTGAGAACACTGTAAAGAGGAAGCCAGACAGGTGATGCCAAAACAGCCTTAATTATAGCATAAGGTCTGCAGTACTGCTGCTTAACAGTAAATAGTAAATCATTCTTTTTGAAAGGGATATAATCATAGAGCTCAATTCTATGCAAGATTTATCCTGTAGCTGTGATCAGCTCTTTCACTTGATATTTTGCTAGGTTTGGCAATGGCATACACACCACCAGGTGGCTGTCAGATTCAGTTAAGGTTTTTGTTTGACTGAATAGCATTTCCTGATAATGGGTACCACTGCTCTGTGGACACAGCCCCGCACAAGTCATTGCATTCTGCTCTTTCAAATATGGAGCTGGGGAATTGCTTTAGCTTGTTGTTGTTATTTAAGTTCTTAAAGAGAAAAGAAAACACGTGTCCTTATACTTGCCTTGACAATGACGTGCAGGTGGCACTGCTCCTGAGGACGTATGGTGAGCAGGGAATCCAAGGGTATTTTGTTCTTCTACATCCCCAGGAGTTCATCACTGATGGTGTCATATATCTTATAGCTTCAGGGAATGAAGATATGCCCTTCTTGAAGGACATTTTTCACTGTTGTTCTTAATTTAGCACATGCTGACCAAAGGACAGAAATTCCCTCATAATATTTGGCTATAGTTTCCCTAACTAAATCTGTGCACACTTTAGATTTTCTCCCTCCTTCCTTTTACCTACATGGTTTCAAAATAAAAATAATAAATACAGTGGAATAAATAACAAATCTCCAGTTCTCAAATTGCATCTCTTTTCTCTTCAAGATCATTTAATATGATTGAAAACCCATTACTATCTACTTCTGTGACTACTACTAGTCCTTGAAAAAAGCAGAAAAATATAAAATTGCAGAGCTAACTATACAAAACAGAATTTTAGCTGGATGAAAAAAACAGCATACTGAGAAATGTTTCTTCTTGTTAACTTGGGTAGCCTTGGAAAGTGCTGTATGAAGATAACAAAGAACAATGATGTAACCATATTTCATTGACTTCAATTATGCTTTTCTGAGGTGGAATATTATCATCATTCAGTGGAGCAGTATTAAGACTTTTAAAGAAAATATGTGCAACTAGGTGAGCTCAAAACAGAAATTAATAGATACATTTAAAAAAAAATAATAAAAAAAACTTGTTAAAATATTTTTTACACAACAGTTTGAAGAGGTCAGAAAAAAGATTAATTTTTAGTTTTCCTGTTTGGAGCAGAAGACCTCTAAAACAATGGGAAATATCGCTTATCAATGTCTGAGGAGCATATGCCTCACTGGTCCTCCTCTGAAGTTAGAGAACAAGAAGATATTAAGACCATTCCTCAAGGGAATCTGGATTTTAACATAAACATCTTCTACCATAACATTAACAGTTTAATAGCTTAACAAGGCAGATTAAGCCTGCCCAAAATACATTATGTCAGTGAATGAAGCAGGACCTCTGTTCCCAAAGCAAGTCAGCCACATTATACCGATCCACAGAAGAAACCAAGAGTGATTAGGAACATAATAGAGCAAATCCTCCCAGAAACCATTTCCAAGCACATGAAGAACAGGAAGGTGATTGGAATTAGTCAGCGTGGATGTACAAAGGAGAAATGGTGCTAAAGCAATCTGATAGCCTTCTGTGATGAAATGGCTGACTTTCTGCATGAGGAAGAAGCAGGCGATGTTGCTCATATTGACTTTAGCAAGGCTCTCATCACATTTCCATAGTGGAGCTGATGAAGTACAGGTTAGATATAAATTTGGCATTTTCTTCCCTAAGAAATGTGTGCCACTTCACCATTCTTTCCTGTGTTTCCTGACAGTCAGATTTACAAAAGCTGGCTAAGGAAAATGGAGCAATATTTGAAGACAGAACTGACTAACGCCATTCCGCAAGAGGAGTAGGATAGCTGTAACTGATTTATACTGGTAATCAAGCTACAGTTGTCCTGCTTTCATAGTTCAATGCATCATTGCAGAGCACTGCTCCACAACTACCAAAAAAAATATCTCTTGGTGCCAGGACAGGGTCCACACTACGAAGACAAACCCAATCTCATGACCTGCTGCGTAAGAGCAGAGAGGAAAATCAGCTGTGTAAAATTAGTACTCACAAAAACGATAAGGCTGTGTAAAGAGATACCAGTACTAACCAGTAGGAAAAGCAGAGAGAGGACAGCCTAAAGCTCCCCCCTTGACACTCCTCTCCACAGACTCTCATCTCCAAGAATTGGTCCTTATTTGCCCCAAATCCTGCCTGTAGCAAGGAAAGAATGGTGATGTCAGTGTCTCGCTATGTTCCCAGCAGTTTTGAAGTAGAGTGCACAGAAAAAAAAAAGGCGTGAAAATCCCAATAATCCCTCTTTAGATTAATTTGCCTATAAAAGATGGGGAAAAAACAGATCTTTCCTTGGTGAACTACTCCATTTTAACTAATTCAACAGCGTTGACAACACACAGAGGCAGATAGTGAGTTACAATTTATCCTCAGAGGTCCCTATTGCCAGTCTTATACTCCTATCTGTCCCCTATAGGTACACCACCTTTTGCCTGCTTTGTGACACAAGACCTGATTCGCTAAAGTTATTTTAAACCCACCGATCAGAGCACGGCACAACAGATGTGGTGGCACAGTATTTATCCAGGGATCACACTCTGACATCCATCAGCAACTCGAGTGGTCACACAGAGATTTATTAGCATTTTTTCCAGTATCTAAAGAACAGAGTGGGCCTCTTTCAACTGAACAGGGCTGTGAGGACATGGCCATGATGCCTCATGACCTGCCTCATAAGAAGGACAAAGTGCCTCAAGTTTTCACAGATGGTCTGTGAGGAGCCTTTGTGAAACTAAATCTGTACAACACAGGAATTTTAGTTTTAGCTTCTTAAGTTTGAAAGTGCTAGCTTCTGAACAAGCTCTCTCTGACAGAAAACCCACTCGAGCACATGTCAAGAGTTTAATTTGGAAAAGAAGGCAAAAGTAAAACCATTTCCTCAAATTAAACATCTGCCATTAACCTTATGTTCCAATTAATGTAACAGCAAATATACATAACCATATTAATGTAATGTAGGTATATATCTAAGAGAAGAAGCTTTATTCTGATTTCTCAGATTTGAAAGAGAACAATATCATAACAAGATGAGAAGGAAACAGAATGAGCAGTAAGACCAAACTCGCAGAGAAGTTATAAAATATTCCCAGATTATGGTTCTGCTTATGCCTTTACGGTATACTTGACATTTATAACTATATTTCTTGAATTTACTCAGCACTGTAGATATACACACGTATAACTACTTCCTCCCTGACTTTTCATAAAATTGATTATTCTGATGTTTTAATTACTGCAGCAAGCTTAGTTAACCAATCTCTCAACTGAATGCCTGTTAAGGATGTCTCCTGCCTGATTTGCAAAAATATGTTTGTATTATCCACAGAAAATCCTTGGGAGAAGGCAGGGGGAAGGAAAAGAGAGACAAAGGCAAGGGGAACACAAAAATATGAGTACCAGTCTTTGGGTAACAGCATCACACAAGAAACCAACACCTGACCTTAGGGCTTTTTCTATGCATTGCATGTGTAAGTCACATGATTGGCATTGTCTGAAAATTTTCATCTTTACTTTCATCTTTTATTTTAATATAACATCTGAAGAGCTGAACCAGAAGCCCTCAGTAAAACATAAGCCATGGTGAGAGGCACACTGTGAAACACACAGCAGCACACACTCACCTTGTGTTTTCCCCTTTAATTTAGATTAGTTGCCAGTTGGATTCATACAAGTAAAAAAGGTTTTCTCACAGCATAGCAAGTTAGGAGGAAAGCCCTGGCTACTCTCACGTTACAGAAGAATGCATGAGACTGGGGGAGACAAAGACGCAGACACAGCGCTTGCCTTTCACTCATGGTCCTCGTGCATCTCAGCTCAATCAGAAGGGCTCTGGCATGACAGAGCCTCACTTTTTGTTCTAGGAAGGAAAGCAGATTTTTTCCCCGAAATCAAGGGCTGCGCCAAACACACTGCAATGGGAATTGCACCTTTTTTCTCTCCCTTTATCACTTTCCCTGAGGAGGATAACCAGCCTAAGGAATTTCTGTGATGGAAAGTAAAGCACCGGATACCCGAGAGGTCAAACTGCGGAGATAGAACTATATATCTATCTATATAAATGGAAACTAGTTGCCTTGAAGCTATGAATTAAGGCCAGTTTAATGACCTTGAGTGGCTTGCCTGTCAATTAAAATTCTTGTCTTGCTGACACTGACATGGATTTGATTGCTTCTCTCACCAAGCTGCCAGACAACAGGACTCGGAAGTGGCCCTCTTACCAGCCCCACCACACTAAGCAGCTTCTTCTGTCAGCTGTGGCAAGGTAGAGCACCACTCCTGAGCAGCAGGTGTCCAGCCCATGCCAAGGAGAAGCCTTTCTTGCATCCGCTCTCATTAAGGTACTTCCAAATACTGGCATACAGAAAGCTAAATACATGGGAAATGGTAGGGAGGGGGACGGGGAAGAAAGCCTCATGGACATTTATGAAGCAGATGTGGAAGTGAGTGGACGGCACTAGTACCTCATGAGCAGCACTTACTGGATGAAGGGCTGTTGATAAATGACAAGTGACTTTTTCTTTTGGTCAGCCAACATTTTGGTTGCCAGTAACTGAGCATTAATGCACTTTGGCTGCTATTGTAACAAACTGCAGGTGGGCCAGGGGTTGAGGTGATGCCATTACAAATTATCATCTGCTAGATCAAAGCGCACAGGGAAGAACTGCAGATGTGCTGCGTTAATACCCACATCTATCTTTCAAGTCATTTAATAATCAGATCTGATGTGGCTTCTATATCAGTATGGCCTCTTGGACCTCAAACACACTTTGATGAAGCTTAATGCATAGCACGTTGGTAGTATTCACATGCTAGATATACAGCACTCATTTTGTCTTCTTAATACATCATCTGACTGGGGAATACATAAGATGATACCATGCGCAGAGGCATAGGAAATAGTGCCCAGGCTCAGTGCTCTTGGGAAATGTGAGGTTTTGTTTTCCCTTTTTCTTCTAAAATTTTGAAGTGGTCTATCTAATCTAAATGGGGTTTCGCATTCATTAGTGAAGACTGACTTAGGCTTATGCTTGTGTTTTTTAAGTTATCTAGCTTTGACAGCTTATTCATGTTATTTATAGCTATCTAGGCATTTTCCAGCTCTCAGTGCATTTACTCCCAAAACACTCCAGGTGAAATACAAAACTTTAATTTCTCATCCTTGCTTTTAGAGGACGTGGAACAAAGACAACCAACCGGAGACTCTCTACCACCAAAGAGTCTGTAGGAAAGGAAGGGACTAAAGCTATCACTCTAGCGCTAAGCCTATCCCTCTTATGCTCTTTGGCTGTCTTCCTCTCTTCACGAATTTCATCTCATTAGCTCAAAAGTAGCAGACAGACACTACTTGGCGTGTGACTGAGGATCCAGCTTCTCAGTTAAGTTTCCCTTATTTGTAGCCTCACAAATTACCACACATCAGATGAGTCCCTGCTGTCTACATGCACACTCTCAGCAAACAAGCTAATGCTATTTAGCTTAATCTTTTTTTCTTTGGGGGCTAAGATAGTACGCATGGTTTTGCATTAGCCTTGAGCTAGAAGTATGCACACAGACAGTTTGTGGGTCCATTGAAATGCAATAACTTGTGGAATTGCAGTAATTTGTTTAGGACTTTGAGCCTAAAGATAAAACAAGCACACATGTTTGACTGCCCTGTTTTCAGTGTAATCTGAACACACTAATGCAATGTTTGCTTTAGGGAAAATAAACTTGCCTCTATGTTCCCTTTAGCCCTAAGTAATATTTTGCGGCCTTTTAGCTTTTCTTGCTTTCTTAAGAACAAAACCAAAAAACTACAAAACAAAAAAAACAGAAACAACGAAAATGTCACACTGCTTATTACTTACTTTTGCAGAAAAAAAAAAAAGCCGAATATAAATGAAGTCAGAATAAATTCATGGAGGTGACTCAAAAACCAGAAAACTTCCATTCTTCAAGCATCTGTATAGTCTCACGCTGCACCCAAACATTCTTCCAGGTGGAAAACGCTGCAGCAACGTGACACGTACCAGAACTCATGGGCTGGAGCCAATGCAGAGCTTAGCAGCAGCCACTGCCTCCTTGCCGTGCTGCCTCCTCTTCCCACCAGAAGCCCCACAAGGGCTTCCCCGCTTTACTACCGCCACTAGTGACACGGTCAGCACGGCGAGGATGCCCATCCGAAGAGCTGGTCACCACGAGCAGCTCCTGACTGCCAAGCGCGGCCAGCGAGCCCCGCGGCACAGCTGTTACAGATGTTTCTGTTTCTTTTGGGCCAAAGGAAACTCTGTAATATTTTTTCTTCCCTTGCAGGGAAGAAAGCCAAAACAGTCGAGAAACGGGGAGTATATCACTTCACTCGCATTTCTAAGCCAAAAGGGAGATACTGCAGTTGAATGGGTTGAAAGCATGTGCAGGGGCAAATGCTGCCACTGAAATCAATAGGAATTGCACCTGTGTGGCTCATACCCCACTATCTGCATAAAGGAGGAAAACCTTCTCTCCATTTCAAAAGATAACCTATAATTATTCAGAAACTTCTTCAGACAAGGATAAAATAGCATATTTTAAAGATTAATTCTGAGATGAAGCAAGGAACATTTTTCTTCAAGCATCTGGTACTTTATCTCATCAAACTCGGATAATGGTGTCTTTTTCAAAAAAACATGCAGTCTAAGCTTCTTAGTCTTTAGACTTTAAAATGAATTACTGCCAAGCTCGTTATCAGACTAAAAATTTTCACTTTGTTTTTGAAAGTCAAATTACTTGAATGAATAAGTCATCCCTAGAGAAAGGGAAAATATTTTACCTGATGAATTTTCTGGCTGTAACTTTTGCTGTCTCAATAATGCAGGAGCATGGTCTTTTGTGGAAACCACTCATGTCTTTTAGAAGCTGGAATATTTTCCATTTTTAAATAACTGAAGATGAAGGGATTACAAACTGCTTGTAAGCTTTTATTTCTGCTGGAGTTTTGCTGGTAGAGTTCTCCACTGCTTACTTAGTAAAGAGAGATTAATTTAAGTAATTAATTATTTCAGTAAGCCTGACTATTAATTTGAGATGATATGCTATGAGCATTCAAAAAATAATTCTCAAAGGCCAGGAACTGAGCATATCTATTACAAATAAAAGGCATTTTTTTTTGGCCATGCATGGACACATCATTAAGCCACTGTGTTTCTGCTTTCAGAAATCTTAAATATAGCCCTGGCACTATTTCACTTTCTCC
The DNA here is from genome assembly GCA_034781795.1 of Crypturellus tataupa. Classification (NCBI taxonomy): domain Eukaryota; kingdom Metazoa; phylum Chordata; class Aves; order Tinamiformes; family Tinamidae; genus Crypturellus; species Crypturellus tataupa. The sequence continues at coordinate 4,255,785 of JAWLRI010000296.1, read as the reverse complement.
TATTAAACTTGCAGCACAAAAGATGTTTTGCTCCTTTATATACATCCTCACTCTTATACACGTCTACCACCTTCTGCCTAGAATCTCCTCTGTCTGGCAAGCATTTTGTATCCACTTGCATGATCTCTTCTCACTTCCCTTAGTCTGTCATTTACATGTTATGCCAAATCCATTTGATCCTCAAACACCCCCAATTCTCTCACAGTAATTCTATTTCTTCCCACTGATTACCATACTGTTTAGCCCTTTTATTCTCTCCTGCACCTCATCATTATCATGATTTATACTCTCCTAATTTATAGCTGTCTCAGGAGCAACATCCTGCCCAGTAGTTAATGAACACAGAAATAGCTCTCTCTGTGAAGATGGGAAAGTTCCACCTCTTTAGAAAATAACATTAAAAAGACATTGTCTTTAACATGAGTAAACTCATGGTATCCTGCAAAAACACATGAAAATGACAGCTCCCAAATGAAGGCAGTTTTGCCTTCATTAACAGCAGATTGAGTAGCGCACACCAAAAAGGCAGGTACACACCATGGTACACACCAAAAAACGCAGGAAGCTCAGGAGACAATGATAAACTTCTGAAGAATAGCTAATAGCGACCTGCATGGAAGTGAGATGCAGCTGCAGAAAGAAATTTAAGCAAGTTTCCGAACTGTTGCAAACCTACACAAACAAGTATGAAATAGGCTACTGGCACTTTCACTGGAGATCTACCGCAATTTTCAACTATGAGAACAGCAGCTTCCTGTGAATGTGGACCTTTTCAAACTCCCAGTCTTGTAAAACTCTCAGAACTGAAAGGCAGTCAGTATTTTGCCAAGTCAAGGTGATGTGAACCTAGGCCTTCAAATAGCTCTGACAGCAGGGTGGCTATTAGAATAATATTACTTCAAATGGAAATATTCACAGATTCATGGAAATAAAGTTCTGAAGACAGGTAGGCAAAGCATTCAGTAAAAAGCAAAAAAAAAAAAAAAAAAAAAAAAAAACAAAGGCATTAAATTACAATTAACATTACAATTTATACTTAGAATTTCTTTCCTTTTAATTCAGTTTTGATTTGGTAAACTTGTACAAACTGCAGCTCACTAATTTTAGAGTCAAAATTTGAGAAGGTGGTCAAGTGTATGGTACTGAGCTCGTGTGAAGAAGCTAGAATAAAAATTGCATCGTGACAGACTCCTGTATATTCACCCTTCACTCCTTGACATTTGACGTGGCCCTCTTCTCTTTTTCACTTCTATCCCTGAATGAGCTCCAAGTCACATAGCTTTTGTGTTGGGGGCTGAGGGAGCAGCACCAGCAGCAAAAGGAGGCTGCAGGAGCAAGGAAGTAGATCTTCTGCTTTGCCTTGGATCAGTTGGTGTCCCAATAGTCTCTTTATCTCTGCTTCTATATTCCTCAGAATCATGATTCAGAAGAAAAGATCTAGCCATCCATTTCCAGCAGCCTGAAATATCAGCCTACATCCGGTTCAGCAAAATTATTATTTTTTTTAAATGTCAATAAGGTGCAATTAAGATATAGCTTTGCTACACTTGCACGCTGCAATTTGGCAAATCATTCTTAAGAGCCTGATGTGTCTCCAACTCCAAAATATGCGAAATTGCATCAAAGAAGAACAATAGGTAGCTAACGACCAAAAAAAAAAAAAAAACCCCACACATACATACACACATATATGTGTATATAGCTTCTTAAACGTTTTGTGGGATGTGAAGTGAAGCTGAGGATGCCAAGGTACAACTGCAACCATTCATCTACATCAAAAATCTGTTTAGCACTCTCACTGATCTTAAATACTACATTTTCCAAGATACCAGAAAAGCTACTGAATTACATGAGTGGAACCAGAAAGAGGTCCTGAAGTAGGGGCTTCAGGGCTGGCTTTTATTTTTAAAAATAATCTCTTTACCTTCAGTTAATTATGAGTTAACTGAAGCTATTTTAGGTCATCCTTGCTCTTAAAGCCAGATTAAATACTTCATGCAACTCTGTGTTTTCTGTTGTTCTTGAATTCTCTCTTCCATTCTTCACTTCCTCCTTTGAAGGTTACCCAGTGAGGAATAACAGTTCATCCAAACTGTACGCTTTACTTCTGTCCTGAGGCTTCATTGCAATTACTAATGAGCAAAAGTTTTTAACCACCTAGGGAAACACTTCTTTCTGGAGCTTTTTTCATTATAAGCATATTTGCATAGTCTGGGAGATGTTCTTTCTTACTAGTAATAAGAATTCTATCTCCATTTAATAGGGTTAAATAATAATATTCAACAGTTATAGATTCTTCTTTTTTTTTTTTTTGTGATGGAGGGGATAAGCACAAACAACTACTTAAGCATACATTTGCTTCAGCATTTATTTGCTCAAGTCTATGAATTTGCATGTTCAAGTCAGAACTTCTGTAAGAACGGCAGTTCTGATGACTTGAGCCAGACCTAGAAAGGCCAAATCCTTTCCAAAAGACAACGTCACTCACTGACAAGACTTGCTGCTCTATAGGAAAAGATTCTCTGGAAATTGTTGCTGCTGTGAGGCAAGGTGGACTTCTCTTTTTCACTATAGCAATAATGCAAAGTGGGGTAGAGTTTCAAAAGTCAATATCTGTCTGAAAGGGAAGAACAAAGATCAGGGGTGATGAAAACTGATGTATTTCAATGCACAAGAATAGCTCTTACATTCATGACAACAGAAGAATAATATTATTAAGGGCCCATCCCAGCCTCACCAAAACATCTGGCCATATTTTTCCATCTGGATTGCTCCCTTTTTTATTTTGATCTGCTCATCTTAATGCTGGTGGAGGTCAAACAAGCAACGGCAGCACAACCAGAGGAATGTGTATGCTGATTTGGGGTGCAGCCCACAGGACATTATGCAGTCTGCTCCACGCCAACCCCAAGGCGACTGGAATCTCGATCAAAAGAGAAGACCATCTCTTAGGAAGGGAGGTAATTCAATCTTTTTGTGGCTATCTCAAGCCTTCTTACTAAAGCCTACAAGTTCATCTGTAGCGTGCACATCACATCCATAAATGAACTGAAACTGTCTAATTCCTAACCCTTGGAAAACAACCTATGGCTTCAACTGTGGTCTGGGAGTCCTGAAGTAGCTGTTATTTCCATTTCAAAATATCCTCTCTATAAAAAAAACCAAACAAACAACAAAAAAAAACCATGTAATAGTAAAGTATTATTACCTTTTCCTTAACAAATTACTGCTATCTCTTCAGAAAGATTAGCACTTCATTTGACCATAAACAAATCTCACCCATTTTGCATTCATACAATAAAGTCCCTCTTAAAACTTTATTCTACACCAAAATGAACCCTACAGCTCAGATAACAGATGCAGACTCTGCCTTTTAAATATAAATGATGCGTTCACTGCTGCCTAACATGGAGCTCAACTATAGTGGGCATGATTTTGGCAGTCTATGTTTTTTTCCTTCCTCAAGTAAGCTTTTAATAAGAACAACTGAAATAGTTTGTGGCATGCTAGCAAGGACTTCCTTAGCAGTCTTTTTCAGAGCAGAACCGATGCACATTGGCTGTGTGTTTTTGAAAAGATCAGGGCTATAACCACATAGTTTTCATTTATTTTGACAGAATAAGTCTTTTTTAATTCTACTAATTCTACTTAATTCTAATTCTTAATTTCATAAATCTTGTAATTTTGAAGGAGTTTTTCCTTTCCTTTTTTTTTTTTTTTTTTTTCTCCTTCTTCTTCACTTTATCCAGTGCTACCTGGAAGATGCTGGGAGAAACAAGTGAAAGGTAACACAGATCCTCAGAAAGTTTTTAAATCCAGTATGAAGAGAGTACAGTGCTAAGAGGACACTACCCCTCACTGAAACAATGTGGAAGAGCTCATGCATTCTCATGCTAGCATACAGTTGTCAGAAAATTATGTTTTTAAATATCTTATTATCCTTAGTTCTGGCATAGTGAGTAGAACAGGAAAGCATAGAGCTGTTAAATGTTTATCAAAATTTCTATATTAGACAAGAATCATTTCTTTCAGGTCCTAAATAGCCCTACATAAAAGTATAATCTAAATGTAAACACATAATTCATTTATATAAATTGATACATTTCCCCACCCCTTCAAGAGCCTTGTGTATAAGATTCCTTTACAAGATATTCTAAAAAAGCTCAGAGGAGGTTGCAAGTAATTAAAACAACATAACATCTTTAGTGAAACTAACATACACCGACTCTTCTGAACCTGTACAACCTTACTGTTCAGCCTGTATGCCTTAGAACCTGAAATTCCCACCACATCGATGGTCATGCAATTCAATAAAAACAATTAAAAAAGGACATGCTCTGTTCTCCAAGCACTGGGCTAATCTTATCAACAGAGCTAAGTGTTATCTGACAAACTTTATATTCAGGCATTACTGAACAAGGACATTGTCCAAGTTTGTATGCGCTGATATCTTCCCATCTATGGCTCCAGTTTCCTTTAACAAACCTAGCAATAAATATCATCAGCAAAATAAATTAGGAAGGTAATTCACGGAAGAATTCAGTAAGTTTTAACAGATGACAAGAAGGCTGTCAAGACTACAATACCAGCTAGCTTATGATCAAGCAGTATTATCTGGAAGAAAACTATTCCGCTGACCTCAGTGACTGGATCACTAGACCTCGAGTCTCAGCAAGCAACCTATTCAGTACTAATATTGTATTTTAAAGTTTATAGGGTTTTCATATTTCTTAACTGAGTTCCATTTTTGATCTGTAGTCTAGGCTATTTCACATCTCTGCAGTTTAGCAGAAAAGATAAAGATCTCTAACATGTAGTAATTCTTTTCCACGTTTATTTTTGATTTGTATCTACAGCCATCACCCTTCCAAAGTAATCAGTAACAAAAGCTCCAAGATAAACAAACCGTAGGTCTCCTTCAGAAGTCAGAGTTAATATATCACCATAAAAATATTTTTGAGAATTTATAGTCCAAAGAGAATACATATGGGCACTGCACAGGGATCATCTTTATGAGAATACACCTGGAGAAAAAAAAAAAAGGGGGGGGGGGGGGGGGGGGG
>JAWLRI010000296.1:4120274-4246916 GCA_034781795.1 Crypturellus tataupa | reverse complement strand
AGGGGGGTTGGACTAGATGACCTCTAGAGGTCCCTTCCAACCTTAGGCATTCTGTGATTCTATGATTCTATGACCTTACTTCTAATTGTGATTGATAGAACTTTGTCAGCACGACGATAGCCATGTATACTATGATAGGAAGCTAAACTGTACTCAAAAAAAACTGGATTTGTTTGTGAAAAACTGACATTTGCTGACAGCACAGCAATTCCAAGAAGCCTCTTTCCCTAACCCAAGGGAAACAGACCGTGCTGTCAAGACTTGAGAGCAATATTGCTTTCAGAAGGGAAGAGCTGAAGAACATCTAGAGCATCCACGGTAGAAAGGCAGAACCGGCTGGTCACGCTTCAGCGAGGCGCTCTAGAGGCACAGTGTAACCAAGTGCGCTTGGGCACACGCCATGGCATCCTCACAGAAGGGTGGTTGGTTGCAGAGTGACAGCAGAATAAACCCATATGGTGCTATACAGAAAGCAAGGCCAACTTCTCCGCCTTTGCGTCAGCTACGATTTGGCTGACAACCTCCCTCTTAAAGAGATGAGCTGAAAAATTAAAAATCCATCATACGTTCATCAGAAGCTGTACAAGAAAAATATTTTCAAACACACTTCAATGATTTTAAGAAATTATTCAAGCTTTTTATTACTTTATATCATGCTTCAGCTCTCCAGTGCCCTAGTGCCATATTATAAAACAAGAATTAAGATTCTAAAGCTGCACCGATACAGATGAAAATTGACTTACATAAGTCCTAAGCATATGGGGCTGTTCTTTTAATGACTTTTTATGGACTGTATTGTATTAGTGTTGTACTTAGAAGACTTAGACGCACTTAGATAAAACGCAAGAAATTTTTAGAGATAAAGGCATTTTATATAGAAAACTGAGCTAACACAAAGTCAGTACTTGAGGACAAGCACAGCTGCAGGCAGATGAATGGAAACACCTAAGAGCTACTTTCTGAAAACATTAAAAAGGACAAATTTAATGAGTTACAATAGCTACAGACACATATATATCAATAGAATCATGAGTCTACCTTTCATTTCTGCTTATGTACATGTAGAAGTGTTACCATTCTCTCCTCTTAAAACTAGGGAGTAAAAACATCACATTTGTTTTGAAAATTTTCAGTTTGAGACTAGGAAGCAACAATTGCAGACAAAAAAATAGTATTTAAAAGGATTCTCTTTCCTTTTTCTTCTTCTTGCCTTATTGGGTTTCTGGTCTAGTCAAGACAATTTTGCTACAGCAGGGCTTGATGTTTAAAATGGTTTACCCAGTTTTACTTAACTAAAGCTCTGGCTGATGTTGGGCCTTAATGATTGCAAGAGTTTTAGAAGCAGGGTTGTGTAGTCCAGATAAACTGGTCTAGTTTATAGTCTATGAAACCACATTTTTACTCTCCTTGTGCAAATCAGCAGGGTGTCACCCCTTTTTAAAGCTCTATTCCACTTTGGCATGTGTAATTTAAAAACCTACAGAACTAACTATATTTTATTGGTGGAGAGCAGCTGGGGAGAAGATAATTCCCATGCAGCACCTTGTCATATATAAATACAAGGCATTATTTTTATTAATTGTTAAGCAATTTGTCTACTCCACCACCAAACAACTTTCCCTCATGTGTAATCCACAGCCCTGCCAAGGGAACACTGCCAAATCACCCCTCCCTCCACCTGAAAGTAATTTTCGTAAGTCCTTGTTTAAAGAAGAAACCAAATGGGGTTTTTTGTTTTGTTTTTGTTAATGTAATGCAGCTATATTATAACAACCTGTGGCAGATACACAAGACTTGGACATTCATGCTAACAGATGTCTGAGAAGGGAACAATTCTTTGGTTTGTTTATATGCCAGCAGATCTTGTACTGAACTCATATAAAAACTGTCTTCCTCCCCCCAAAAACATGTATTAGAGAAAGGACTACATTAATCCCTAGTGTAAATTCACTGAAGTCAGCAGTGTTACATCAGCAATTAGTTTGTCCCTCTGTGGTTTTCTTACATCTGTTTAAAAGCATGGTCACGAATCCACCTTCCCTCAATCTGCTTACCTTCCTTAAGAGAGGATGGACTATATCAGACGCAAAGTGGATTAGTTGTAGGGGCTTTCTGAGTACATACTGAACTTCTCCAGTTATCTAAGGATATGGTTTCACATGTTTAACTTTTACATTTGGATAAAGGGATTACCCCATGAGTAATGTCTAACAACCGCTGCATATGGTTTATTTGCTTTGCAACATCTGCTGAATCTGCTGAAGATCAAATTCAATAAAAAAAGATTTAAAAAAACCTAAAGTCTCAACAACGTACAAAATTAGGAAGCCTGCCCTTTTGCTTGAAGACAAAGCGTTTCCATGTCCGTAAGTGAAGCCTAAGCGCTTTTCAGGGGGAGGAAAGGGAGTAAGCAGGGCAGCCCTCTGCTTGGACAGCTGACAGCACTTGGACATCCAATGTGGCCCTGCTCCAAACACATCCGCTAATGTGCATCACTGGTGCCAGCAGGAAATATAACAGTGAAAAGAAAAACAAACAGCTGAACAACAATGAGGGCAGAAAAATTCAGCACGGGACTGAGCTGAAGTGGAATTTCTATTAGGATGTCAAATAAAAAAAAGAGCATGAGGATGGAAATGGCAGATGAAAACTTTTGCTAGCAAAGTAATAAGACAAAAGGAAGAAATGGAAAAGCAATGCTGTGCATGGGTCTGCTGTCTTGGACCTGCTCTTAGTTTCTTTAAGTGAATATTCTGTTTGCAAAGGATTTGGGTGGCCTTGCAGTCTCCTTCTTTATTTTCCCTGTGAACACTGACATTTGGAAAATGTCTTTGCAGGCCCATGTAGAAAGTGACAACATAACAGATGGATTTCCTTGTTTATTGGCAGGTACAAGTTAATGACAAACAGCATTGTAGCCATTAGCTTTTGCTTAAATTATTTCCTCAGCAAAAGGAGCAGGTCATTTAATGATTCCAAGAAAACAGAGAGCAAGAGTACCTTTCTAACTTTATTTCCCAGAAAGCAAAATGCATCTAGCATCTGTTTTTCATCCTTGTTTCTCTCCTGCTTTGCTTCCTCTTTCTTTAAAAAAATAAAGCTTAATACATCCCTAATCCTTAAATTCCAATTCTTGACTATCAGACCTTACATATTATTAAAGAAATCTTTGTAAAATCTCTTCTCACCTGGTCCTAACACAAAAAAGGAGTCTGGAACGTAGTCTGCTTGAAAAGAGATGCTCTCAATAGCATAAGTGCCTTTAGTGTCTTTAGATTCATGCATCTTTAATATGAGAAGAAACAAATGGGAAAAAAGAGATATTTTATTACTGCACAGTGGTTGGTATGGCACCATCCAAGGGTCACTAACATGTAGAATAGAAAGCTGGACACTTTGATTTAATAGTCAATTTGTTTCCCAGTGAGGATCTTAATCTGAAGGTTACAAAACAGTACAAATTTGGTACATGTGAAGTTCTGCTGTCTTTAAGTATTAAAGACCCTGTTGGGGAAGAAAGAGAGGGAAATCGAGAGAAGAAAAAAAGATTGATTAAAAAAAAAAAAAAAAAGTGAAAAGCTCAGATAAGCTGGACGCCAACCAAACATTTTGAGGGTGTTTTGAGTCGTAAAATTTCTCATATCATTTAGGGAGAAACATAGGCACAGCACTTGTTAGCTTTATTCATTCCATTCTCCACTCTATTAAGAATTTAAACTTGCATAGACTTGCAAGAAACTTGCTTAAAACATGACTAACACACAGATTTGTTATTCAAGCACAGCAGCTTTATATGTGTCACCATTCTGAAAGTTGTCAGCCCTGTTGGCATTTCTCTAAGGACCCTACATCACTGATCAAGAATACTTATTTTTCAATTGAACTTGGGAACGCAAGTGAAGTTTAGCTTATGTTCATTGTCTGAAATAAGCAAAATACAATTAAATATGTAATAATAACTTATCTTAATTCTCCAGTAAATTCTATATTAATATAAAAAATCTGGGCTATGTGAAATTGTCTAGTGGAAACAATATTTGCTCTAATATTCACCAAATAGTTTGCTATTCCACCCTCAAAAGACTGTTAGCTTAGTTAAATAAAAGAGAGAATCAAGTTATTCAGGGAGAATAAACCTCCAATTAGCAGGAATTATTTTCACTGTTAATTAGTTTATAGATAGATTTCTCAGCAAGCCCAGGGTTTTCATTGCCCTACCAGGCTTAATTGCCACCCTGTTTCTCTTAAAAACGTTAATGGGTAATGGAGTGTTGCAGGGGAATACAGGTGGTGTGGGTTAAATTTACACAGGACAGGCCATCCCCAGTCTCTGAGCTAGAGGAGTTGGACTGCCAGCCCCTTTTTCTGCTCAGTGACACCAACAAGTGCAATTGCTTAACCGGTACTTCTGCTGGCCTTCCCCTGGGAGCTATAAACCAATGGCTTCTACTCAGTGATGGAAAAATGCCCAAATGGAAATGTCAGGAAAACCTACTGCTACATGGGCAGCTGTGCAAATACACACCCACAGCATGGGGATCAGCACAGGTAACTTGTAGAGCCCATCTATCTGTTTGTTAAATTAAGTTCAAGTATTTGAACCTCTCCTTTGGTAGCGAGCACAACCATAGCCACGTTCAGAAAAATGTATGCAAGTGGAGGGAGGGAAAAAAAGAAAAATGCTAGACAGCAGAACCACCTGGTTTATCTTCATGAGGGAAAAGAAGAATCTTGCATTATTTTTACTCCAAAGCCTTCAGAACAGATCTTTTTCTTTTCCTCCCTTTTAATGTCTTATTGCATTTTGGATGCTGAATAAGATGGATCTATTAGTTTCAATTATCAGGTAGGCAGCTGGTTAAGTTGCTCCTGACTGCAGCTAGACAGAGTTACATGTCTGTCAAGAGGACTGGTGATTTTAGCTAATTAGAACATAGAAATCTTCCATCAAACTGGAAGAGTTACTGTTGAAAGGCTGCAAAAACAGGACTGTGACCACAGAGCAAAGATATGCCACCAGCACATAAAAGTTACTGTCCTGAAACAGTTGAAAGAATGAAAGAGCTACTGGAAATACTGAGAGAGTAATTCCCTCTTTTCCTGCTAACAGTTAGCTGTTAAAGAGCTGAACCAGTGCCACAGTTCTGCTCATTAAGGTACCTCTCACGGCTCAGCATTAACAGTGGCTACAGCCATTACAAGGAAATCAAAAGACAAATCCCTCCACTGTATTTTATTAAACCAGAATGACAATGAATTTTAGAGGTGTGAACAACAACAACGAAAAAAAAGAAAACCAAACACCACCACCACTCACACCTAGGATCTGCTCTAGTTCCACCGGTCACCTGCTCACAAGGCAATCTGAGAATGGCAGGTTTACTCCATGGCAATTGCATTTTCATAACACCAAAGCAGAAGTGGCCAAAATCTGAAGAATTTCTTGGTGAAGTTACCAACTCTTCTGAGGCTTGATCTTATACATGTTGCTTCGACATTTTTCCACCTTCCTTTGACACCTGGCTCAGATAGGCAGATCATGGACAACTGCCGACCACCTGCCTGTTGCATGCCATGACCCTGGACCACGGCGGAGGCTGCTACGTGCTCTTACAACAAAAATAAAGTTGATAAAATAAATAAATAAAGAACTTGACAGCTCCCTAGAACGAATGGGCTGGATGGGAACGTGGGGACCTAGATTCAGTTTCATGGGTTTCTGGGAGCGTTAGGCAAGTCACATCCCTGTTCTGCATCCCAGCATTTCCATCTGCAGAAAGGGAGATGAAAATATTGACTTCATTAGAAAGTGCTTGGAAACCTCCACAAAAGCCAAATATTAACAGCAAAACCATAGCTATCTGTCACAAGTTATTATCCAGTCATTTTAGTAATATTTAGATAAATGAACTAAACTTAAAGAATCTCAAAGTGTTTCTTTAAATATATAATATCCACATACTGCTAGTTTTACTGATTGTGCAAACATACATGTGGGGACTAGTGTGTGCATATATTCAATTTGTCTTTCTATGCAGAAAAAAATGTATATAATGGCCTGCCATTAACGTTACCAGTGGAAAGATTATTTATGGCTTGTAGATTAAACCTGGATATTTTAAAAAGAAATAAATGCAGATATAAGCTCTTTGATTGATTTTTAATTAGACATTTTAAGGCATATTTATTTTAACTGGCTTCAGAGACAGATCATTATTTATTGCTACATCAAGTTATACTGGAAACCAGAGGCACAGAATTCATTTGCCAAATTTATCGCAGAGAAGAGAAGGGACAGACACGTCTCAGCCAGCTGCCAGGGGAACCTTCAGGGAAAGCTGTTGAGGACCAGGCATTCAGAACGGGCAGGTAACTCACAAAGCCGCTGGCCTGAAATTCTGGAACAAAATGAGATTGATTGCAATTTGAACAGAAGTAGCAATTAAAGAAAAAAAAAAAAGTATGGAGTGGCACTCCTGCTACATTCCTGCCCAAAGCTGGCAACTCTCTGACTTCAGAGCTCCCACCCCTTTCAGTTCCTCTTTTTCACTCCCTTACAGCTCAGTACCTTCTGGACGACACCATCTCCCCAGGCCCTCCACACGCCACATCCCCACTGATCCTGTGCCCAGGCAGCATCAATCACCCCACCGCATGGGGTAACAGGGCCGCGAGGTGGGACTCCTTTTGTGAACATGGGATTAATTACTCGGGGTCTCTTTTGGGGAAAAACAGCTCAAAGATGAGTGGCGAGCATAGAGGCTTTGAGCCACCTTCACCTGCTGGTACCAGGCTAACTTGCAAGATTCAAGGGCTAAAAATGCCTTTGTGCTTTCTTTCGTGCTTTCTTGCAAAAGCAACCTGTCACTCACCTGCTTTGCTCCACAATTCCTCAAATCCCAAAGAGTATTCCCAAAAACGTGGTTCTCCAGACTTTGACCCTGGGGACTTGTCACCGGTTACACCTGTGCCCACCCACTCAGCAACAAATCTCAGCTTCAAACAGCGCAGAAGCACCACATACAGAGGGAGGCATCTACAGTCGCACGTGGTGCCTAGGCAAGCTGGGAGACACGTCCCAGCAGACGAGTCAGCAGGCACCTGCCTTGCTTGGTACTCTCCCCTTTCCCTCTGCCAAAACCCCCCCCCAGCTTTGAATATTTTTCTAAAGGGGTAGGTAGTTGGGTAGGAAATGGAGGGAGTCCAGAAAATTTAGTTAGACACCAAGAAGAATACTTGACAGAAATCACAGGTTGGAAAGTCCAGCCATTCATATTTCCTCCCGGATGCTGGTAAGCCAAAGCTTGAAGGTGAGGTGTCCTGTAGCATATGAGAAATTAGCTAATTATTTAATCAAGTCAATACATCTCAGAAGTGGTGAATTCATTCCACCATTATGTTTCATTATTTACAAGACACTTAGAAGACGTGTATCAAATGAAAGCCATTTAAGCGTTCTGCACTGACAAGTTATTGGCACGTTCTGCTACCCATGCACCAGCATTTTGTTCTCAACTGAAATAGGAAGAGAAAGGCTCAAGTTTATAATTACCATGGGTGCTTCTAAGCTGTATAATCTCTCAGTAATAAGCCATAAAAAAAGCTTACTACAGCTAGTCCAGAATTCTCTTTAGCTGAGGAGATGCTCTCATGCCTTCATAAAAAGAAACAGCTGGCGCCAGAGAAAATGAATAGATGAAGAACCCATGAGGAGATGATGCAACATCACACTAAATAAGAGCAATTAGCACTTGGAGAAGTGTGGCCAGCAGGCTGGCTCCCTCCACAAGGCCAGGGTCTCCCTATGTGTCGCCAAGTGCTTTCTAAGCTTGGGTGCTGCCAAATTCAGGCACACGGGGAGCACCAAGGAGACCCCAGGGCCACCAACTGCATTTCCACACAACGCTTATTTCCAGGGGCTTTACTTCCTAGTGATTATAACAGATTGGGGAAAAAAGAATAAATTTTTAATCTAGTGGTTATGAGAAAGTGCATGAGATTTGGAAATGGCTGGTTTCATTCTTTTTCAGACTAGTTCACTCTTTTTAGAGTTATCCCAGAAGAGTATGAAGGATGTTAAATATATATATTTTTAATATAAATGTATACATGCACACATAAATGAATACATTAAGAGTAAGTACAGTAGGTCAGTACAGTTACCACAGTTACTGCCATATCACCAATTACTTTTTTCCTGCTCTTTAGCTGATCCAGCAAAAGTTATTATTCACTATTTAAAATCTCATATTTGCACTACAGGTTTAACAGAGTCAAATAGAAATACATCGTTCAATGCAAAAGCATCACTGTTAGCATGTTTAAGAAACATCTGCCAAGCCAAGACACTAAACTTCATAACCATCAGTCTCCAAATTCAACAGGAAAAGAGAAACAAAAAGGAGAAAAATCTCCAATAACAAAATGTGCACTCTACTCTTGTTTTCTGGTACTTAGACGTTTAGCAATTCCAAAACATCCAACTTGCATATTCTGGGCCTGATTCTGAACTAAGCCACCTGATCTGTCACTTCACAGAGGTCTGCTGCCTTTCCAGCCCTATTAGGGTTCCCTTCACTATCTGAAGTCTAACTCATGCCAACATATCCCTCTCTTCTGCAAGGATATGGAAGACGACACTAGACATTCTTAAGGATGCAGACTCTTTTCCAAAGGCTGCATAGGTTTGTCTAGCTTCCATTTGGACTAGTATTGGAAGACCTGAGAAATTTTAGCTTCCACAGAGTCTGGTCTGTGTTAGTCTCCACAAGTAACATTCCTTTTCAGATCCTCCACATTTATCTTGCAAATTTTTGCAAGTCAGTGACCAGAGCATTTGTTTTGTGATCTATTAAAAATAGAAGAAATAGGTATTTACTAAAATAATTCACATTATTTCATTCAAGTCTGGAATTCACCTTGAAGATTTCTAAATCTAACATTTCTACCACTCAAACAAGGCAGTAGATACAATCTGGCAAGACCATTGTCCAAAATGATGTAACTTCTGGGACCAAGTTGGAGTTAACATTGTTCCTTTTGCAGATGAAAACACAGGAATGCATTTTGGGGTCCTTTTAATCCTTTCTTCACTTTTTACAGGCCCAAAGTCCTCTAGGGATCATCACAAAAATGTAAAGTGTTCCCAAGTGCTGTACTTTGCATTTAGAGCTTGGCTTTACTGACAGATGTGAAAACACCTAGCCAGACATTCTCCTGCAAATACACAAGAGGATGCTGAGAGCATGAGTAGTCCCAGCTAAATTTAAAAATAACATCCACATCCTAATGTCCATCCATATAGACTTCATTATCCTAATGTGCCTTTTTTTCATATGATGGATTTACTGTTTACTGTTCTGACCAGAATGCAGACTTGCTATTATTTTTCCTATAGAACACCACCATACGAGTCAAAATCCAAAAGACAGCAAAGGCCCATCCAGTGTAAATCTAAGTAATTCCATATTTCAGAAATATGATAGCCTGGCTCTTCCTATGTTCTGATTTCCTAAATATTTATAACGTTATATAATTTAACTATTTTGCTTTGTCCTATCTGCCTTTACGTAATACCTTGTGACTCCCTAGCTTTAATTGTGCTATGTAGACACTGAAGTTCACAGTATTTCCTGAAGTTGTTCATAACTATATTATTTGTAATTCTTGTTCTTTTCTGTCACATATATTCATATCCTATAATTATTTGACCTTGATTTTAGCGACACATTCCTTCAAGTCAGAAACTCACCACAGCATATCACTGTGCATAAACCTTAATCCAAGTCAGTATGACTGCTCCTGAATATTTTATACTCACATGCTATTGGCATTTCTTTACTGTGAAGTGGTGTAGTATAGCACAGAAATGTGCCCACATTGTACAAAGAAATACCAATGCAGATGTCATACACGTTTATAAAAAATAAAATAACAGCATATAGAAAAGTTTCCAGGCAACAACATTGTTTCTCCTTTAAAAAGGAAATAGGAAAAAGAAAATAATTATCACTGAGGACTGTGATACACTGCACCCTTACTTTCAATGTTCTGTTTTCTGGGTGCAAAACCATCGCTCATTCTAACGTTATGAAGAAAGCAAACTAGCAGACATCCAGCCTCTGCAAGTGAAAAATGCATGAGCTATCAGCGCATCAAAGTTCTGTTAATCCTTTTAAAAAGCTGCTCAGCTCTGGAGTCAAATAGTCACCTTGTTTAATAAAGAGAAGGATTTTTTTTATTATATTAATCTTTCTTGCCAAGGGTTTCTATGAACAATAAAAATGAGTTAGCTGATCCTTCCCCTATGTTCCACTCAACTTTGTTAATATTTGCTTTATTTCTGGGATATAATGAATTACTGTATATGCAGACCTTTATTCAGCAGAGGCCCCTGAATCTTCATTCAGCTGATTAAAGAATTACATATACTTACTTTTTTACTATCTGATTAAAGCTGCTTGCATATAATGACGCATAATCAGGGCTGTGGGTGGAGGAATCAAGGAAAGAGGAAATTTAGGAGCCAGTGCTGCATTATTGTCCCTTACAAAGAGACATAAGCCACAAAAAGCAATTTTACCTGAATTCATATTAACAATTTCTGAGAAGATACTGAGGAATGGCATGAGGGAGAACTGTGGGATCTCCCTCACAGGCATAAAACAAAAGCAAGAAAACAAAAACCCACATATCTGATGTCAAAAAGCTTTCAAGCTAAGGGACCTTGCAATTTTTTGGAAGGTCCAACTGAAAACTGAAAGCTTTTTTTTTTAGTTATTATTATTATTTTTTAAATTAAAGCATTACATTGAAAAGCATCTGTGCGCCTTAAGTCTGATTTCTGGATACTTCGTTCATCTTAGCTTCCTCAGCTGATTTGACAATAAGTGACCCAAAGCTCTGGTCCATTTTGTCACATTTCCTTTCAATCTCATCTTGCAATGATTATTTGCATTCTTGGAAATAACAAGACAGAGCACAGCCTACTACCCACTACTTACTGCTGCCTAGTGATTTAGTTGCTTTAGAAGCTGTAGTGGACTAAAGAATCATGCAACTGCCTTGGTCCAACAGGGCAGAAGCTGCTGGAAGGCCACCTTTTCCCAATATCATCCCTCCCTAATTATTGCAGTTTTGCTCCAGAAGGACCCCTTCTTCCTCAAATGCAATTTGGAAGTGAGTAAGATTCGAGTACACGAACCACCTCAGAGATGGGTGCTCCCTAACTGCTCCTAAACACCAGCATTTTGGGCACCACCTGAACCACCACACCAACTCAGAGCAACAGGCCCATTCTCCCTTTTGCCTCCCAAAATGTGCTTGAAGCCTTCAGTATTTTTCCAATTCAGATTTTCTGAAGCACTGCATTTATACCATTTTTTTAGATGCTTCTTAAACAAATGCAAGTTTTTAGCACCTCCTACAACATTTTGAAATAAATATCTTTGTGTGAAGACTTCTTTTATTCTCCTGGATGTTGCAAGGATCACAGCAGTATTGAGAAAGTTGAAATTTTCATGTCCTTCAGAACTACTCGGGTGACGATGTGCATTAGTATTATGAGAGGAATAAGGTCACTTGTTTTTGAAAGACATGCCCAACATATCAACAGCATTCAGCTCTGATCTTTATCTATTTTTCCCCCCCTCCAAGTCACAACTATTGCAATGTTACCTAGAGTCCACAAATCAAAGGTCAGGAGCACTACTGCAGAGGTGCTCTATCATCCTGTTAGCGTTATTTATTGCTTTGACCCTACAAGCTTGCAAGAATCCAATTCTTAACTTTCTAACCTCTCCTCAGATTCTCATTGCAAATCCTGTTGATGTCCTGTTTGACAAAGGCAGATTCAGAAACAGAGCACAACTTGGTCTATTATGAAAAAAAAAAAAAAAAAAAAGCTTTCCCCTTTCTGTCTTCACTGTTTTGAAAGCTTTACAAGACAGTCCATCTCGTCAGGAAAAAATCAGTTCTATTTGCTGTTGTTCATTCAAGTGACTAAGATGACAAAGCTGTCAAAACAAATGCAAATTTCAAGGAACACTGAACTAATGAGAATATTATAGAGCTTTCATTAAAAATCCATCCTTAGCATATACAGCACATCTCCTCTAGGCATATAAAACATGTCATTAGCAAAAGAGATAAGAAGTGAAGACAGACTACATGCTATAGCTTTTGATAAGTCACCACTCAGATAAATAGTCTTCTGTATAAAGGAAGGTTGGTCTTCCTCACTATGAAAACACAAAATCAAACAAAACAGGCCATGGATATGAACAGGCTTCTGACCCACTTGATTTCACACTTCTTATTTGAAAAAGAAGCTCCACTGACGTCAAAATGACTAGAAAGGGACATTAAATTCAGCACTGAGCTATCGATTTTCGATCGTAGTAGTAGAGGAAAACACGACGACAGGCAAGATGTATCTGTTATTGGAAGCAAGCGAGGGTAGCATCCCTGCACACTGTGCACAAGGAATAGTTTGAACTTATTCACCCTCAGCTCCCGGGGTACTTCCTTAAACCGGCATTGATGCATCCATCGCTGTTTGCTCCGTGGTGAAGCTGCCCCTGGAAAGCTACAGTGCAGCTATTTCCAGTGAAAACACAGTCAATACCAGAGGGGAATGCCAGGCCCAGGTGAAACGACGGGACTGATGCAGATACAATTATCCCTTCTGCCATTTACTACTGACGTCGGACCTCTCGGGTGCACCCGAGGAAGGCGTGAAAGGAAGGAAACACACTGTGGGATCTTTAATTACACCACGGGATCATTAGTTACCCAGATGAGCCAAACCTCCATTTGACATGACACCTTAAAACAAGAAACCCAGAGCTACGCCAGGCACAGCAGCTCTGTGCTGGAGCTCGGCCCTTTCACCAGCTCACCCTGCCAAACCCCTGCGCTCCCACGTGCTGTTTCCTTGGGGCCCATGCCAGCCAGGCTGAGAAAATGTGGTTTTTGTTTTTGATTCATTTTAAATGTAACATATCTTGGTAAAGAACGTGTGCTGTCAACAGAGGCTGTGTTCAAATAAAACGCTGATCAGGTGTCAAAAGCATGCAACTGAGCATTCCTGCTGGGGATGACAGCAGCTCCCGTTAATTTCACCTGGGCAGTTGCTTTAGTGGGACGGGAACGGTGTATTAGCCATGAAGAATAGTCATATTTGCCCATTTCATAAACGATGCATAAGACAGCAGAAAATTCTCCTTTCATACTAATGGGGAAAGTAGAAGAGGAAGGAAACATCAGATAGGTTAAAAGTTTGTTCGATTTTAACCGAATGATCAGCCCCAAAATTTAGAGCATAAGAATTTCTAAGTGTCAAAAAACTGTGAAGCTTTTCAGGTAGACTATTTTTGCTTTGTTTTTTGAAGATAAAGTAAAAAAGGAATAGAAAAAAATCAGCTAATTTCATGGTGTGTAAAGAAAAAAAAGGTACCATCTAAGGCCATTCTACAGTTATTGCAGTAAACTGTGCAAAAGACTTAAATAAACAGACTTCACTGAAGTGTGTTCACATGAATGATCTGTCTTGAATTGTGTACTTGTACTTGGAAGTAGTCCTAATAAAGAAATATATAAAGATAATCATCATATCCTGACACAAGAATCCATGGTTTGCAATTTTTAGAAACTTCTCACATTTTTCATATTTTAAAATCTTCCTGATAAACAGGTATAAAATTATCCATCTTAATCTCTTTGCAGTTATCAGGGAAAGATACTGATTTTTGAAGTGCCATAGTCGTAAGCAGATCAGATGATCTACCACTAAGTTACTCCAGATTCCATTTCAATTTTTTTTTAAGCTACACTATTTCAACACCTTACCCAAATTACCTAATGTCTCTTTCTCCAGAGCATAACTGAGTCTGTCAGAGACAGAATCCATTTGTTTCCAGCTTGTCCCTATCATCCCTCTTCTCTCCTTGGCCTAAGTGATTTGACGGCAACAACTATCATTGTCTTTGGTGACATTCAGGTGTTCTTGCAAGAGTGTTTCAAATACTGCTTTTAGCTACAGGTAGGTGTCCTTTCAGGCACCAGGAGGGCTAAAAAGGTATTATTCCTGTTCAAATGGCCAGGAAGGCCAGTTAGGCAACAGCAGGTCCATTACACTGTCAGACCAAGCAAAACAGTAGCACAGATTCCAGATAACATCACCATCCTGTCAGAGAACTAAAGCTCCCTGTTTTCTTTTTCTCTTCAGATTAAGATCTCAACTGCAGTTGAGGTTGTAGGTTGTTCAGCGATTCAGCTACCTCTTAAGGAAATATTCAAACATTTTCCTCAGGCATTTTATGAATGAGTACTAGTTTTTTCAACCATGATTTGAGGAATTGTCTTCATTTTTATGAAGGCCATTAGTGTTAATACTAGGTAAAATGGCGATAGATATTTTACTCACTTCATGCTCTGCACACTAAAGGAACTGATTATCACCCAAACATCTGATAGTTATCTGAAGCAGGCAAAGAGAATGTGTAATGGCTGTATTATGGTTCAAGTCTGGGAGAAAGTAGTAAATAAAAGGAGGAGAGAATAATGGTAGAAAAACCTGCACATATAATTCATTTGCATTAGGGGCAAGAACCCTGAAACCTGAAAAGTATAGTTTAAAAATAGAAAATAAAAATAATCAAGAAAACAGAAAGAAGCATTCTGATAGACAAGCTAGTCAAAAATACTAGATCTCTGTGAACCAATCCAAATAGGTGACTGGGAAGGACTATTTGCAGAAAGAATAAAATCTTTTCTCATCTCTCCCATCAAAACAAGCAGCTTACACCTACAGAGATCTCCTTTACAGCTCAAGTCTTTCCATGCTTATGCTGTGTTTCAGCTACAGTTTTAATTTTTATCATAAGCCATATAAAACGGGAGGGTGAGGGTGCGTGGGAGACACCCAGTGTTTTGTACTTCTGTTCTTACTGGATTAATCTGACTATACAGACAGGCTGAGGCAGGGGAAGCAAAGACAACATTGGCTCTAGTTTTAGGAGTTTCTAAAGTAGTATCATCAATTCCACACAATGTTATCATCTGGCAGGGTCTCATGCATGTATATCAAATTATAGCTTGGTCAAAACAAACAAACAACAAAAAAATCAATTTCTGAAACACTAACTTTTCCAAATCTACAATGCAATCCACATAAGACTATTACATCTCAGATAGGACAGCATATGAAATATTTTTATAATAATTGCAGCTTTTTAGCTCTATTTTATTCTGTTTTGTCCATTGGGACATTCCGTTTTGTGAAACAAAACAGGGATCTAAAGTGTCCAAGAAGAGAGATATGGTGGTAAAACTCAAAGCATGTCACAAAACCTAAAAAGGGTTTGCTTTTTCCTACACTATCTTCCAATTCTGTACATGCCCTTGGTATGTACAGAACTTGGTAACCAATTTGCTTCTGTAAAAGACTGTGCAAGTCAGGAACCAAAACTCAAAATACCTAAATTACAAGAGCAATTGGATCCAATAAAAATGCAAAGCTCTCTAACATTAAAAACCAATTGCAACATCAGTGAGAGGCAAAAATCTCATATGAGTTTTGCTTCTCAGATCATGATTTTTTTTTCTGTCTTCAGAGTCAAGCGACCGTCAGAATAAAAACTGTGTGTAATGTAGTAGGACCACGGAGAAATACTATGAGTTTCAAAAAGTTTTGCAACTTGCCACCTTGACTTGTTTGAGGAAGGGCATATTAATTTCCTTACACTCTGGCAGTAATCATTGTAATGAAAGCTAAGAGCAAGAAAATATAAAATAGGTGTCACTTCTCTGCATTAATTTGTAATATAGTTTCACATGCTTAAAATTGCTCTCCCATGGAGTCGTCAGCACACAGGAATAGAATCACAATGAAATTCCATTGTAGTGAAGAAGGAACAATGAGGGCTTTCATTTACACATTGCTATGTAAAAGCTGCTATTTGTATTTAAAGCCACTCACTGAAAAGTGTTACTGCTATGGAAGATTCATATACTGCTTGTCTAAAGAACTGCAACAGCCCATGTTCTCATATAGATTACCTCAATTCTGGGCCACAAGTTGCCTCAAAACAACTCACACCCTTCTAAAATCTATATTTTTGGGTGTTTTTTTTTTTTTGTTTTTTTTTTTGCTACTCACAAAATTAGAGGTCAATGATTATGCACATTCCTATTATAACTATTCATTAGTCTTGAATCAATTTCTTACATTAAATGCCCTAAAATCATGAGAAGTACAGACTCCCTTATGGAGTAGATAGAAAGTGAAAAACTGAACAAGTAAGGTACTAGCATGAGACAGATACACAATAAACAAATGTTATTATGGAAAAATGGCAATTAAGATTCTCTTAATTAGCCTGTCATTTTGTATTTATCATCATAATGTTTGTTTTACAATGCTTTATTAAATCTGGCTTTATGACAAACAGTCTGCTGGCAATGCATCCCGCTGTGCAACATATGGTGTTACACCTAATGAATATTAATGCTGTGAAGTACAAATGGTCTTCTGGGACAAGGGCGGATGGCTAGGAAACTCCCGCAGATGGCATTACTATTCGGAAAGGTTAACCTCACGTGTTTCTCATCATTCATGGCTACCTAGGATTCTGCCTACAGGCTCTTGAGAGAAGACTGTGATACAAATACTTCCATGTCTCATTCCCAGATGTCACTTTTTTTAAACTAGAAGTTATAGTTTATTTTCATATTGTAGGTTCTTCTAATCTTTCATAGAGTGCAAAAATTTAGTCTTTCCAAGCTGAAGTCAAACCTCATCTTGTGTTTTTCTTAGTGTGATGGGCAGAGAAGGGAGAGGTGGCTATAGTACTCCCAAATCTCACTGCCCACAAATTTTAATGGTGTCAGACTTAGTATTGACATTATTGAAGACTCAGAAGGCAACTAAGGTTGTGACACCAAGGAAAGCAGTCACTTGGCATTTCTACAATATATCAATTTATAGAACTAACACAATCTAAAAGATTCCTACTCTGAACTGAGTTACTCCTTTTTCATAATTTAGGCAAACTAGTTTACACCTGGCAATGAAACTATTTGAGAAATTATTTATGGGCTTTTTGGGCATATGAAACTTTTAAGATTTAATCACGGAACATGCTTGATTTCTTTTAAAACAACAGCTACTTGATTGTTTTAAAATAATTCTCCACCCTCATTAAAAACACACCCATAAAACCTAATCAAGTTTGGTGTGATTACTTCTCTTTACACACAGAATTTGACAGCAAAGTTGTTAGAAAGCTTTAGCCACTGAAAATAAAAGCTGGAGGAATACAGTGTTGTATCTCAACTAGTGAAGCAAAAAGCGTTTCCCCCACACAAAAGGCAAATGCAACATCTCTGCTTGAAACACCTTCTAGATTCTTCCAGAATCTTCTAAATCAAGAGGTGGGGAGGGAAACACACACACATACACACAGAAATTTCTGTAACTGTTTATTCCACTATTCTCCATTAAGTCTGCCTATAAAAATGATAACTGTATTTGCCAATAGTCATTCTGTTTATGCTACATGCATTATGTAGCATATTCTCCTAAACAGCTGGGCAAAATATGCTTCTTTAATATCATAAATGCTCTAGCTATTCACAGAACCACCCAGATATATGCTTTTGGCTTCCTCTTGCTGAGAGAAGAAAAATGTCACAGTTTGAGTCAAAGAAAAGAAAAGTAAACACAATGCTAGCTGCCAAAATGCTGAAGATAAGCTGTTGAGTTTTCCTGGATTTATTCTGAGACTATTACATTTATTTTAGCCTCACAAGCTCCCATTGCTGCAACAAATAGAAGATAGAGCCCATTTATCCAAATACTTCTGGATAAGCATCACAAAACCAGCACAAGCTGAAATGGAAGTGGCAAATCAGAAGCTTATCGTAGGCCCTAAAGAGCTTTATGGCTCCCTAGTGCAAAAGCTCCCCGTCTCTCACACGGACATCCCTGGGGATCAAAAGCAGAATTGGAGACAGGGTAGCAGTCAAGTCACCTCTCCCTGCTGAAGGGCCAGGGCCAGACTTTGCAAACAGAACTATTTAGCTGCCCACATTGTTTAGGGTACTGTTATTAGGATTTTCAATTTTAGGATTAATAGTATAATATCCTAGTGAGAGAGGACACCAAAAATCTGAAGTTTAGCGAGACTTAGAGTCACTATCAACCTAGCTGTCTTCTGGAAGCACCTAGAAGTAAGACATGCTTTTCTTCTCTCATCTCTCTCTCAAGGACCATGTATGCAGTTTAATATGATTTTATTTTGCATATATAAATCAAGCTTTAAGACTGTAACGTGTTTTCCAGGAATAGCAAACACCGTCTGCTGCTCTAGAAGCCATATGGGCTTCATCATTCAAAATGAGCAGCATCCCTTAAGTACAGCTGATGGTATCTGATGTTGCCACATGGGTAGACCAAAGCTTCCCTCCTGCTGTAGGAAAGATCTCAGGGTACCAAACCTCTAAATCGCCTTCCAACCCCAGCCCTACTTTCTAAGCAAGTCCTCTAGCAGACTTCCAAATAACTGTTAGATTGACAAATGAGCATGATATACCATGGCTGAAGAGCCATTGAAGACAGCTATGTCCTTTAAAAACCCAGGGACCAAAAGGGTATACACTGGAATATTACAGCGAATGAATATATATTCCTTTCATCCCCACAGGGGGAAATGACAGGTTAATCAGTTTTCTTCAGTCTCAGGCTCCTCAGGGAAATGGCTGCAGAAGGGAAAGGACTCAACACTCCCAGACAGTTTACCTTCCTTGCCTCCTCCCCAGAGGATTTGCTACAGAGTGAAGTTGATTAATCCTCAGTTTCCCCTTAGCAGCTCAAGAAAGAAGCACTTTATATTGCACTTATAACAGTACCAACCCTATCAAGGCCCTAAAGGAAGGAATATAAACTGATGCAAAACTGAAAAGGTACAAGTGGCAGAAATGGGCCTCAGAAATTATCAGAGCAGATAGAAAACTATAGGGGAAGGAAAATATAAAGCAACAGAAGAACTCAGAAGGGAGTAACTTTCATACTAGTAACCTCTACATTAGATAATATACAGTGCATTTGCCGTGTAGGGTGCACTTTCTTTTCTGTATAAATACACATTATCCTAAATAGGAAGTAGACCCAGATTTAAGTTAAATTTTCAGTCAAGTTCTCAATGGTATATACCTGCAGTCATACAAATGGCATCCATGGTGCATGGCTTTCTGAAACTATATTTTCGCCTAATTATTTAACTAGATGATACAGAGGAACATCTGCACCGAACAGTTTACTATTTTGGCATAGATCAGATTACTCAAGCAAAAAAAAAAAAAAAAGGATAAGGAATATTAGTAAGCTATACAATTACCCTGCCCAGCACAATGGATAGCCCTCTTAAAAGCTTTTCTTCTTTAGCATATATTTTAGCTAGACAAAATTAACTCACTTGTCTTCGACAGCTTTAAGGAACTGTCTGCCGATGAGAAGCAGGATGGCTGAAGTTGGTACTAGTTTAAGGACATGGAAGTTGGCTCTTTTTGTGCTCCAGATAACAAACAAAAATGCCACCCACTTTTTTGTGGGGCTGTAACTGATCCAGTCTAAAGAAGCGTAGCCAGCAGCACCCTGTCAGGCTTAGAAAAAAAAAAAAAAAAAAAAGAAGTCTTTATTTGCTTTTGGTTCTTTGCATTTGGTGCAACCTTGGCTTCAGGGGTTCTTTTTCCTCTTACCGTTTCACACCTGCCAAGGAACTGCAAAACAACTCACCACAGGGTGCTGCATTTTGTTTTTTTCCAGCTTGATCACTACTTTCTTTAACAGTCACCATTGGGTTACTGGGCAATGATTTCTCCAAATTTCTGGTGCACTCAGATACCACTATACAAACTTTTAACGAGAGGACAGATCCAGCAAAGCAGAGGAAACCACGTTTGTCTTGTCCACAGGCAAGGCTCTTTCTCCCTTGGCTACCTATACCCACATCCCTGAGGTGGCAGGGCTGGTCCCACAGGACACCTTGCCCACTCTGCGCTCCTCCGGCACACCAGATCCCACAGCCCCCGGGGACTGGAAAGAAGGCAAGAAAGGGACGAGGATACGCATGGCAGAGCCCCTGGCTCTCCTCCCTTTCCTTGCAAGGAGGCCACGCACCACCTGGGCACTGCTGCAGGGCAGGGGAGGGAACTGGTCAAGAACCAAGGTCACGCAGCCCTGAGATGCAGGGGGAGAGGAGCCCAGAAGAGCCGCTCCTCCCTCTGTCACCACTGAGCGCAGAGCTGCAGCAGCTGCTGAGAAACCCAGACGGCATTTCTTGGTCTGGCTGAAGGATGCGGTTGTGTTGCCTGCAGCAAATACCTCATTTTGCCCATGCCCAAGGCTGGTCCTGTTTACTCAGGAGATGCAATTAGTTTCCCCAGTACAACAACTATATGAATACCATTTTCAGACTGCCAGTTCTGCTTTGGGACTTAACATTTACTTTAACTTTCATGTAGTTTTAAAATCAGCAGCAGCTGTATTCTGACCAGCATAATGCAATGCAACTGCTGTGGTTGTTTGTACTTTTATTCCCAAAAGCTTTGCCCTCTCCTCCTCCAATTCCCATCAAATCCATTTTAAGACCATCTTCCAAGGTCAGTTTGGGGAATGTTTCCTTCATTCCAACTCAACTTCCAATGATTTCATGATTTTCTAGGGAATTGGGGATAAAAATCATAGGGAAAAAAAAAAAAAAAAAAAAAAAAAAAAAAAAAGAGGCAGATGGGAGACATAAGAAAACACAACAACTTTCTCAAAGTGAACTTGAAGGTCAGAAAATCCATGTTGTAACTGGTATCTTAGGGATAATATTTTCTTATCTCTGCACCAATAGGTCAGTCAGTTTGTTTGGCTGAAAGGAAAACTTTTCCGAAAGATGCAAACATCTCATCAAATGTTATATCCTTAAGCAACCAGTAAAAGTTCAAACAGTGTTAACATTGATGACCTGCTTGTGAATTGTTTCTCACTTTTAAAATGTAAGTGATTCAAAATACTGTACTAATTCAGTAACTAGTTTAGCCTCTTGTATGAGATGGTATTTTTAAATTAATTGGTGCTTTATCAATCTTAAATGTCAAGTACCAAGTTTTTAGGAGCTATGTGCCATCCACAAATATAACAGAATCGGCAGGTGTAATGCATCATATCTTATATACTAATAAAAATACTGACAGCTATGTTTTATAAGGTCATGGCTTTCTACTGTCTCTCAACAAAAAAATCTTAATGCAACACTGGTCTCTACAGGATCTTCATAGTCAGACTTAATGAGGGGGAAATCACAATTAATGGTTTTCTCCAATCCAATGAATCACAAGTGACAGGGGCTTATTCACAATTTATGAAGACCTGATTTTTCTCTTGGTGGGAAGAGAGCAGGAAAATTGCAGAGCAATAATGAAAAATACCTATTACACTGAATATGGTAATACAGGTTTATAATCAAAACCCCCAGGCTTGGGGGGGTGGGGAAGAAGAGACTTCAGGTTTGAAGCACAGAAAAAAAGAAGATTTAAGACAGTCCACAAAATGATGCAGAAAAGTACTTGGGGTAGCACGTGTGAGTAAATCACGATTGCATAGAGTGACCTATAGAGGGCACCTTCCCAAATGATTTGTTGCCCAAAATACAAATTAGAAAACACAGGGAAGAAAGGTATGTGTGTAGCCGGGGGAGCCAAGCAGGGAATCAGACTTGGCGTTACTCACTTCTCAGTCCAGCAATAAATAAATCACAGTATCACAAGCTCTGGCAATCTTCAATGCCCAGGCTTCAAAATAAGACTTATTTATACCTTGAGGGTTGGAGAGCTCTGGGCCAACTGCAGCCAAGACTCCAAGTGCACCAAATTCCTGGGCATTTCTATTCTTATCTTTGGGGTGAAGAGCTCTAAAGTTGTTAACCTTCCTATGACATCCTACAACACAGGGTGACAGAGCACTGGAACGGGCTGCCCAGAGAGGTTGTGGAGTCTCCTTCCCTGGAGATCTTCGAGACCCGCTTGGATGCAGCCCTGTGCCATGTGCTCTAGGTGGCCCTGCGTGTGCAGGGGGTTTGGACTAGATGACCTCTAGAGGTCCCTTCCAACCTTAGGCATTCTGTGATTCTATGATTCTATGATTTTAAACCGTGTACTTAAGCTCTGCAAGCCTCTAAAGAGCAGGTGTTGCCATCTACTGCAGATTGCAGAGACATCCTAGAGCTTAGTCCAGGAGTGTCGGTGGTGCGGTGCCCAAAACAAACTCTTCTGTGGCTTCATCCCTTGACTCCTCTGGCATCACCTGTATCGGAGGAGACAAGCAGGGTCACCTCCTTTATCAACTTGGCATTGAAAGAGAAAGAAAAAACTGTAAATGAAGACTACTGTCAAATATTAGTTATATTTCATAAAGCAGGAGTTTAAATAAACGTGGTCAATTGCCTACATCGACTATCCCAACAAAATAAGGAATTAAAAGCCCTAATTTAAAAAGTACCTTATAAAAAGCTGAATGTTGAGTGAGCACTAATACTTTCAGGCTCCCCAGTGCCATTCCTTACAGGGAAAAACTTGTGCAGCAAAGGCTGTAGCCCACAGATGAATATAGCATCAATTAAGCTACATATTGCCCTAGAGTGCCCAGCCATGGGGCTGCTTGATGTTGGATGGGATCGCAGTGCCTAGCATTGTACTTCTGAGGGCTTGAATTAACACACTCAATAAAACATATTTTGCATGCTTACTACTGGGGAACAGGTTGTTTTGCAGCAGAGGCCTTTGGTGACAGAAAGATAAAAGGTAGAAAGAGCTTGGAGGGATTTTGCCTGTGAAATACCCATATAAAAATATTGGTGTCATAGTGAGCATCACAGGTTCAAGGCTTTCGTGTCCTCTCCCCCACTGGAAACAGTTTCTAGCAACTCTAAATGTGTTTTCCATCCTAACCTTTTGTTTAAACAAACCCACTGATGGTTTTGTCTGTCAGAGGCAGTTACCAGGGAGATACAAATCAAGGCAAGGCGATAAAACCTGGCACAATGATCCCAGTTACGACATATGTTGTCCACCTTTAGGTTAATTACTGAATTGGAGCGATTACTTACAAAAAGATCTCCTGCCTTCCCTCTGCAGTAATACACGCAAATCACAGAAGGCAGCGGGTATCAAGAGACCTAGCCAGCATGTCCGATTTTCTCCTTGCATTTGCATTAAGTCTACTGACTTCAGATTTGTACTGGTTTAGAATAGAGGAAAATCGAAGCCAGTGTCCACTATCTGAGCACAGGCTGAGCAAATCTGCTATTGCACGAGGATAGATGCGCAGCAGGTAACACAGTTTGAAAGCTGGGAAGAGATAATTGGAGTACACGTGTAAGCTATTACACTACTGCTCCCTGCAGAGTGGGCAGGAGAGCCAAGCAGGATGGCTTCCAGGTGAAGCTCATGCAATTTGACCTGCCAAATTGCACCAGTCCCTGGAGAAGGCAAGTAGGAAGGGAGCAAAGAACAATAGGACTCATTTATTGACCTTCAGTTGTTTATTTATTTAAATAGGAGTTCATAGACACACACACACAGTATAATGAGAAGTAAGATATAGAACGCAGTCATGGAGCAGATCCCAGCTAGGACATCATAGTTAGCAGGCTGCTTTCCTTGAGAAGGACTGAAGGAGGTGGGAAGGCAGAGAGAAGGCAAGAGCTGCAAGAACAGGGAAGGCAGGAAGGACTAGCAGAGACACCAGTACCAGCCATGCTCTGGACTAATTCCTGTTGGCAATGTTTGAGCAATAAAAGTGAATCTAAACTGGATGTAGCTCAAATAAAGCCAGTGTTGCACAGGCAGTGCTCTGATAACACTGTTTAGATGTGAGGAACCATTCAGGTATAAGGAAGTTAAACTGTAATTTAGGCACCGTTTAATGGCTTCTTGGTTAAGACAGAAGAAGAAAAGCATCTTTAGAAAACA
The DNA here is from genome assembly GCA_034781795.1 of Crypturellus tataupa. NCBI lineage: Eukaryota > Metazoa > Chordata > Aves > Tinamiformes > Tinamidae > Crypturellus > Crypturellus tataupa. Next base: position 4,222,898 of record JAWLRI010000296.1, on the reverse strand, counting down.
TTGACACAGATCTTGAGCTACAGTACATGGGCAAGTTTAGCCTTAATACTGTGTTCTTAACCTACAAAGTTATTTAAGGCTCCAATGTTTGGGGAATAAAAAAAAATAAATGCAATAATAAAAAAGAACTTGAGAAGTCATTCTATGCAATGCTAAGAAAACCACTGGAGAGCAGATCAGTGTGTAGAGACCTGCTTAGTATAGATTTGCTATTGGATCAAATTATTACAAGCAAGAGAAAATGGGGATGCATCTTTTTACATAGAAATAAATGTCAGAGCTGTCTTCAGCTGTGAAAGAATAATTAATCCAAGAAATAGAGCCTGAACATTTCATATAATCACCAAGATACATGGATGGGGAACTTCTTGTAAAGCTGAGTGCTTGTTGCAATGATATAGAAAGCAATAAAGCAGTTGTAGTTAATCTTTGTTATAAACGCACAAAGAAGCCCACACATTTTCCTGCCAGCCACAGCATATGGTCTCCTTGCATTTGCAATTTCCTCCCCATGCTCCTGGTCCAAGTAAGTTTTGTTTCTTCCATCCCTCTCTCCTTCCCTGTTCCCATAAAACATAGATAGTTGATGGTTGAACTACCCCAAACTATCATTCCTGTTTGGCAGAAAATTTGTTCTTGCTTTATGCTCTAAATCGGAAATAAAGCTAAGAGCCAACCAATGATGAGATCAGCATTAACATCGCCTCAAATTTAGGTTACCTTTCAAAACATTTCTTCAACAACTACACAAGCCAACAGCAACTTTCCTAGCAAGGAGAGTTCCTAACTTTCCTAATTGCAATAGATTAGCCAAAAAAACAAACAAACAAATAGCAACAACAACCACAAAATACACATCTCACACTAAACTGAAGAAAGAGAGTTCTGGAGAACATTGCTGGATTGTTAGTTTCAACCTTTATGCAATATAATTTTCATGTAAAGGGGACTGAAGGGGGAAGGAGAGAGAGAGGAGGGAAAAAAAAAAACATACCTGCTACATTTTCCTTATTCCAAACACAGACCTTTGATAGCAATCTCTAAAACTTCATTTCTTTCTGGCACCTCCACTTTTTCCTACCCTTTGCAGAGTAGCTACAGTAAAAACAAGGGAGACTTCCCAGCTCTCCTATAGCCACAACAAGCAAAAACAGAACACCTGGGCCCCCAGGGGTTTGTGGCAGCTGTGCAACGTGGGTGTCCTGCCCTGGCCACCCCTTGGCCACTGCTTGGCAGCACCCAGGCTGATGCTGGAGGGCAGCCGAGGCACTAGGGGATTAGGCCTCAGGGTATAGTGGGCCAGGTGAGTCGTTTCAGGGGTCTGCTTGCATGTTTAACTTGAAGATGTTCCATATTTGTAGCATCAAAGTATTTTTAGCAAGACTTGGGATATTTGATGTGCACATGGTTCTCATTAGCAAGGAATGGCTTCGTCTCTACAAGGAGATTAACTTTGGTGAACTTACTCATTGGGTAAAAACAACTTTCAGATGCAGAACTTCTGTGATCCTTACTTGCCCAGAATGATTTTATGATATGAAATAAACCAGTTACAAAATCATTATTGCTTCTTGCAGGCTCTGGGAGTGAAGAGAAACGAAGGGCATATTCATCAAAGGTCAATGCTGAGAGTGAGGGAGTCCATATGGCTTTAGACTGGTGCTGGGGTGGGAGGCGGAGAGGGAGAAGGGGGAAATTTTGCTGAGACCATGAGAGCTGCTGAGGTTTTCAATAAGAGCATTGCATCAGGAGGCCTGAATGCTATTTCCAGAGATAAGTCCATCAAACAGTGACTTTGTCAAAGACTCCAAAGGGAAAGAGTAGGATTCTTAACACATCTGGTAGCGTGTTTACCATGCTCACTAGAGTGGCTGAGCAAGTCACACGAATGTGCTAGCTGAACAATAAAAAAATCTGAAAGTCCAGATTATTGAGAATATCCTATTTCAAAACCTTTTAGTCACACTGTTTAAATATTTACATAGCTATTCTTCATGAGCTACTAAACTTTAGTGTTGCAAAACCCAGAATAAAATGCTGGAAATAAATTTATCCTAAGTAGAAAGAATATTATTGACTTAAAAAAAAAAAAGCTTGTTCCCAGTTAGTCCAAAGTCTTGTAGTCCATACCTTAAAAAAGTGTTGAGAACTTCCCACTACAGAAGAGGAAATTTTAAAATTCTGGATGTTAAAGGTGGATAGTAAAGTCAATTTGAGCTCATCAGAAAGATCTATTTAATCATGTAAAAATCAAATGTTCTTAAAAATGACAGGGAAATTTATGTTGATATGACAAGTACTAAAAAAAAAAAAAAAAAAAAAGGAATAAGAGTAAGAAAAAATAATAAGAAAAAATCTGCAAGTTGCAGATGAGTCCTCAGGAAATGAGATTGCTTCCTTGCCAGCTGGAAAGAAAGAAGGAAAAAAAGAGGAAGACAAAAAATGGACTTTAGCCCCTCTCCCAACGGGCTCCATCACCCATTTCCATAGGAGCTCTGCAGCAGTGGGAGCTAATACGCCAGAACAGAGCTCCGCATTGTGTCCAGCTTCCCAGCAGCCTGACACAAACCATGTTGTTAGGCGGGAGCCGGGGATTAAGGCTGTGAATGCGCCGGTGCCCTGAGCCCATGACCCGTGGTATCGTACTGCGGCATAGCTGGCGTTCGCATCAGATCTGTTTCTACCCCATACATCACGGAGCACAAAGCAGTTTAAACTGTCAGTATCATCAAGCGGTTTATAAATGGCCAGATTTAGTTGGAGCAGATTGAATACGTGCCTGCGTCTTATCAAATCGGGGCAGAGTTATGCCACAGATCTCCAGTTAAAAGCGCAGCGTGTGTAACAGACACACTATTCATTTGTATCCCGCACTCAAAGGAAAGGGCCAGATGTGGGGGGTAAGGTGAAGTGTCATTTAACCATAGATTTTAAATCCAGGCCTAAAAATGCGCCAAGGGACAAAACAAGTGAACAAATCCATCTGTGGTTGTTGGGTAACTTGATTACAGCCTCACCTTGACAAGAGAGGAATTCCTCTGTGCTGCACAGGTATAAATGGCTTCTCACCCCGCTGGAGCCAACCCCATCCCTGAGCTTCCCAAAGAAATAAGAAGGGAAACTTAACACAAGTGAATGCCGTGGGTGAATGCTCATCACGTATTTCCTCACCAGCACGTCCAACTGAGACTGATTTTAAGTGGGCAGGACTGGCAGTCAGGAAATCTTGCAGGGCACAGTCAGGCTTCCCATGGAGTCTCTACATTTCCTCATGCTCAGAGTGATAGTTATTCCAAAGACTGAGAAAATGTCAGCTTAAAATGTTCCTGTGAGAATCTGGCACCAGTTGTCTTCCTTAGTGTTTTCACTGTAAATTAATTAGCTGCTTCATAGACACATTTCCTATTTATAACACATTTCTCCATGGTATTGATGCTGACTTCCTCCAGCCTAAATATTAGATGTCAGTTGTGGGTGAAACAGCGGGGAACCCACAAGTCTAACAAACAAACTAAAGAGCTGCTACCAGTGCCTCCAGAAACAGCATTGTTGTTGTAGATTCAACGTGTATTGGACAACACCTCTACTTACCAAAACTGGAAAGGATCACACAAGTAGCTGCTCAAGCCTGTCACAGAGGAGAGGTGCTGACCTGCCTTCCCCCAGACACCGAACGTTTCTCCTGCCATAAACATAGGAACAAATATACCTGTCAATTCAGGTTTAAACGCCTCCGTGTTTATCTCCAGTGAAGGGCTTCGTTAAGACTCTGAACTCAAACCCAGCTTGCACCAAAGGGGAACATCAAGTGCAAGCTTTTGGCCCACTGAAGCCAACTAGAGAGCAGCACATCGTGGAAGACCCTCACAATTTCACACACAAAAAAACATGGATAAATATTTTCCTGCCTTTTCCACCCACGTCTTTACTTTCTGTCCTCTCTCACACCATTTACAGGATTCTGTCACTTCTGTTGGGATCAGTCGTGTGCACAGGACAATAGCACTCAACTGGATCTCATTTCACTCTCCCCTCCGGGTGGCGGTTACCTGGGTCGCCCACTCTTGATGCTTTGCAAACGTGGCACAGGATCCCATAGAAACAGGGGAGGCACCAAGGGAGAGCAGCCAACCCTGGCTGGCTCCTCCGTGCTCCCATAACAACAGCCGGCTTGGGCCACCCTCCAGAGCTGCTCTCCTTCACCTCTGCAGGGCTAGGCCAAGAAGTCAACAACAATTAATTGCTCCAGTCTGATCTGCAAGGTTTTCCGTGAGTTGGCTTTGATATATTTTTTTAAATATACAGAGATAAATTCCTTAAAGATTATCCCCAAGCTTTATGATTTCTAATAAGATGTTTGCAAAAGGGTGCTAGGGATAAAGCTATTTTAGGGGTTTTTATCTTTGCCTCCCTCACTTTTTCTTAAACTTATGGTAATACCTAGCTCTTCTGTATCACTTTCAGAAAGAAATCTCAAAAGATTATGAAATGATGCTAATACCATGTGCAGGAAAGTGCATTTGCTTGACAAAAGTCACCCAACAGGCTACAGCCAAGCCGGCAAGCCTCACGTTTCCAGGTCTCACTCTACTAATCTCCTCCCTGGGACGCACCATCTTTCTATAAGGGCTTCAGCTTATGAATAAAATGCAGAATAAGTGCAATTATGAGAAATAAAATGATAGGTAGAATATATTTTGAACCTTTGTTTCCTTTAAACCCAAGAGGTGGAGCTGCCATCTCACAATAAATTTTTTGGAATCCCCTACAGATACATGACATGTAAGTTTGCAAAAAATGAGCACTTTAACTGGGAATAGGTAGCTAGGGTGTTTCAGCTGGAAGTCTGAAACAGCTCTACAAGACTTTTTTCCCCCCATGAGAATCTAATTTAATGCTATCATTAGAAAAAATGTTGAATACAACATTTGTTCTCTCTAAAAATCAATCTTAATTGTAAAAAGGCATATAGCTCATGAGGGGATATTGAAAAGGGAGGGAGGTCAAGAGAAAAGGGCCAAGAAACCCTTCAGGAGACAGGAAAGAGGGGTGTGAAAGGGGTGCACCTGAAGAACATATATTTCTCTGCAGTGACTTGCAGACTCCAGAGAGGGGAGAACCCTGCATGACGCATCCGAGAGAGAGTTGCTCAAGCAACCACAGAGATAAACGTGTGAACATGAATATGAAAAAGCTCTGCAGGAAAAGCTGTTTCCAACCTAACAATACTGCCTTTTCTTTTAATAGATGTACTCTGATAGAAAAGGAAAACTGTTATTGTCTTCATGAATCCTTATTAATATTTATAGTAATGCTATATACCACATTATTATTTTACACACTTAAGATATGTGAAGATGCTCCTATACCACAGACAGTTTTGTCCTCAGCATGATGGAAAGATTCCTGGAGGCATAGTCTATCGCAGACCAGGTATTATTAGTAAAGATTTCTCTATGTTTTTTGTTCCTAAAACTTCATAGAAGACCCAGGGGTCTATTTTATTGGGTGCTGCAAATAAAACCCCAAGCCTCAATCGTCTGAGCTCAGTCCCATGAAAACTGATCAGTTTGTCCCCACCCCTTTGCATTCTTATCAGCAATTCTGATTTAACTCCAGACAGGGAAGGTTATATGCCTCAACTGAAATCTTTTCTACTTTGCAAAACATCTGACTGACATTTTACCCAATAACTCAAAATACCAATTTACACGTTTAATATGTTTTTTTTTTAATCTTGGTCAACACACCATCAAGATCACTAGCCAGAGCGCATCTATGTCTCTTCTTGTAAAACCGGCAAGAGGCTAATAATAAATATAATGTAGTGTTGAGTAACCCTTCATTTCCATTCCAGAGATTATTACCTCCACACCAGAGCCAGCAGCACAAAACCTCTTCCCTTGCTTCAGCTTTGAGGTTCATCAGCAACAGTTTAAACATAGCTTTTTGATAAATGAAGCAAGTCAATACCACTGAAATATCATCAACCACGACCACTTAAGATTGCAAGATGACTAATTAAATAATCCCTGAGACTGTAAACTACATTCCAGGGGCATTCTAAGAATAAGATGTAATTTCTGGAAGACTTTCAAGCTATGGCACTCTATGCATCTGTAGTAAGTAGTGAGATCCAGCAGCTCTGTCTTAATTACACACTTGCAGAATACATTAAAGTCCATCAAATTTCTGCAGAGTTAATATAACACATTCTTGGTCAAATGTCTTCTAACCCTTGCCCATACAGACTGCGATGGTAGAAGAAAGTAAAAGAGGAATAAACTTCCATGATTTGTTCTCTATTAATACTACTGATCATCTCTTGCAAGTGTTAGCACACAGCAAGGGAGTAATTAAATAAGGCATACCTTAATGGAATGAGGACTTAAGAAGGAAGGAATGGTAGGGGAAAAAAAAAGAAGAAGAAAAAGAAAATAAGCTGTGATGTGTGACACAATAAGAAGAAAAGTAAAAAGACAAAAGTAGAAGTCCTAAAAGAAAATCCCTCCCGCCCTTATTGACCACTGGAAAAAATGAAAAATTATACAATAAATCAGTTGATGAAAAAACATTTTATGTACAGTAGTTTCAAAAATCTTCTATTTAATTGAAGAAGAAATAAAATAGGAATCAAGGTAAAAACGAAATCCGAAATTCCTACCCAATTACATATAATGGAATGAAGATTGCAACATGACGCTCACAATGGAATGGACATACTAGAATCACTTACTGATATTAAGTTTGTTTTATCCTTTTAAAGACATCTTTTGTTTTATCCTTTTAAAGACATCTTTTAGAGAAAACATTGTTTCATCATAAAACAGATGCAGTAATTACATAGAGGTATTTCCTCTTCTCTGCGATAAGGTACCAGCCAGGCCCAGGTTCAGCTTGGTGCACATCTACCGTAAGATCAGAAAGGACTGGGCAGCCCATCAGGTCTCCTAAAAGTCCTCAGTTGCTAAATTGGGAGTAAAAGGAAAATGATGGATCTAGGGAACTATTCTTTTGACAGTTATGTTAAAGGTTCTTCCAGAAACAGTTTATATCCAAGCAACTAGTCTTACCAGTGCCCATAGCTTCCTAATCAAATTAGAAAGATTGAGTCATTAGGGTCAAGTGACCAGCCGCAAAATGATTAAAGACAGTAATCAAGAAATCGAAACTAATTAGTACCTAAGCCTATTAGAATGGCTTAGAAATAAATTACTTCTACATGAATTTATGTCTAGAGGTCCAATTTTGAAAAGTAATAGAAGAAGTTTCAGAAATTGGTAGGTACAATTCACAGCACTCCTGAGTCAAATAGACTATGCCTTATGTATTTCAGGGGAAAGGAATGCAACACAGACAAAAAAGCATGCAACTCTAGGGCAACCTTTTAAGAGGAATGACCAGATTTTGGAGGGTCAAGAATCACAGGATTTGACAAGTATTTGTGGTCTTTCACAAGCACTGTGGTTAACTTATTTGGGAACAAAACTGCATCTTTAAATAACTACCTTTAGAAAATTTTACTTCTAAATAAAAGAACAGTAAAAATTAAATATTTCCAGAAGATTTGAGAGTCAAAAGGAAGAATACTATAGAACAAGTAGTCTCCCTGCTTTAGTAGTTTTTGGGAAAGCTCAAAGTCCAAGACTTTGGTTTCTCTAAACTGAGGTATTCTTTTTGAGCTTCTTTGGTATGTGGATCTGGGTTAGGTTTCACCAATTTTTTCATCTTTACTAATAGAAATTTGCGGATGCATCCCCTCGTCACGGCATTTCAACATATTCATGTTTCTTCTCAACTACAACCAGGAAATGGAGAAAAACATGAAAATTAGAAATTATGGAGAAGAAACAAACATCGTCCAAGTATTTTGTATGTTAAGTTCAGTTCTTGTTTTTTTTTAAGATAAGGATTTGAACTTGCTTTTTATTAGGACCATGAATCCAAAGAGATTTATGCATTCAGCCTATATGTTATGTATGTGCATACATAGGGTGCTTTTGGAAACAAAACTGCTAGGAACTGTAAAATCAAGCACATAACTCTTTCCAAAGATGAGGTTTTCTTGCTAGCCTCAATCTCTATGGAAGCCCGTCACTGTATTTTAGGAAGCATGTTTATGCTGCAGACTTTCTTACCTCAAAGCACACTTAGATGTTTTTATCAAGAACACAACTAAAATCACTATATGAATAGCTAACTGAATAATCCAAAGGAACTATATAGCAAGTATGTAAAAGTTTAGAATTGCTGAGTTGGTAATTGTATTCAAAAGAAAAATAGAAAGCTTGATCTTTTTACCATATCTAGTCTACTCCAACCCTCTCCTTTCTGAGATGATCCTGAAGTCAAAGAGCCACTTTGACTTCAGGATCATCCTGATTAGCAGGAAAATAGTTTGCTTTCTTGTCTCATAGCATACAAGAAAGCTTCTTACAAGAAAACAAATGACCTCTGTTGACACAGCAAGAAGCTAACACCTGTGATTAATTACTCTGCTTTTCTTTCCCTTTGGAAAATACACCAAAAAAGCAAAAGTGAAAGCACAGTCCTTTTCACCAAAAAGAGAGAGGGGTAAGGTGCTCTAATTCATTGCACAAGCAGAAACTGCTCCCACTGAAGATGTGCCAAGAACATTATACTTGTTTATATAAACTCCAACTTATATTCAGGCCATCTTTCCTTCTTATAAATACCATCAAGGCTAATTTTTCATAAGGTTGTGTCTGTTGGAATCAACTTTAGGCTACTCTTTTTCATCTCTGTCACCTCACATATAGCTGAGCATAGATAGGATAATAGACTATAGCTGTATGTTAGACTTGGTTATTTGAACTGAATGAGATTATATTTTCAAAAAGTAGGCTGCTTTTCAGGGCAAGTTTTATTTTATTTTTAAAGTAGACAATTGAAAACTAAGCACCTCTAGTGTGGAAACATGTGTCTCTAAAGGACACCAACAGCCAGCAAGAAAGGAAATATTGGACTTTCTTCCCCTCTCTTTATTTAAGAGCACGTAGGTGCCAGGAACATATTTTAGCTTTTAGGTGGATGAAAAATTAACTTATTTTTCCTTCTTTTCTGCTTTTGCTCTCATTCCTTTCAGTCCTCACTATCTGCTCTCTGCATACTGAATTCTTGCCTCAGCTCATTCAGCAATTCTTTATTTTTTAATTCATCTGTTTCTCTCCCCTCCGCCCCCTAACATAATCACATTAGTGCTTTTGGAGCTAAGGCAGCACATCTCTCCTTGGGGTCTGGTGGCCTTTCTTTTATCATTCACTGTTCTGGAGCAAATGCAGAGGGTCAGTACAAAATAATCCACCTGGTGCATAGTGCATGAGCTTGGATACAGAGACTGTAATTTTCAATCATACTGCACTGTTCTAGTTATGAAAAGGAAAGTGTATGCTGATCACAGCAAGCACTGTGGGAGTTTATATCTGCGGCACAGACTTCAGCAAGAGAGTACCATGAAGTCTTGACTCCTTGGTCATGGGTCTGTTGATATTTGGCAGGAGGTGGCAGAAGGTGACGGCTCCAACCTTCATCATGAGGGGAGATGCAGTAATCCAGCTCAGAGTGAGAAAGGACCAAGGTTCCTACCACTGCCGAGGGCCACGAGCACACTTGCATGAGTGCCCACACACAAGAGCAGTGTTGCCCTCTGCCTCGTGGTTGCAGCCACCAAGGCTACCCACCACCAGTGGTGGTGAGCAGACCTGCACAGAGATACGGTATGAAACTGCGTAGGACAGCAGTTTTGCACGCTGTCTTGCGCAGAAAAGAGTTAATAACAAGAGTGACACGCATAGCACATTTGCTTGGTGTTACATGAGATAAGCAGCATGTTTGGCAGGGATTCAGTTTGCGCTTGTTATATTTCCAAATGTGTATGTTTCTCCATGTTTAGATACCAAATGTTGTGCTCCAATTATCATAGCTTCCTGGCGTGCTCTAGCCCCATCGAGATATTTCCCTGGATGTATGATGCTCTTTGCAGTAGTAGCAGCTGCTGATAGTCTCCTGGCTGCATTCATCAGGCCAGGACTTCTTAACACCATTTTAACCATTTATGCCAGAAAACTATTATTAAGCATACCCTAACCTCTATAGTTCTTCTTGCTATGTTAAGCCTTCAGTTAGCTCTGATTACTGTACTTTAAATGTATTCAAGGTATATTTTTTTAAGTATTGTAAATGTTAATGTGGTTCCACTCTATATAAAAAAGAGAAACAAAAAAATCAAGAGACCCATGACTTTCAAGGGCATATAACAATTTTCCCAGATCATGAGAATTCCCTCATTTCCAGTTCTATCACTAGATAATGTGTGTTAAACTTTTAAATATTTTTCCATGATCTTGGAATACATGCCTTGGGAAAACAAGTACCGGGGGCAGGGGAGAGAGTGGAGTTTGCTGAGGAACATTTCTCCAACAGTAGTTTTTTTCATCCATTGATTTCCAGGCTACTGATTTACAAGCTGTGAATGAATAGTAGCCTTCAGCAACAGGAAGCTGGGCCATTGAGAAACCCTAGTGTGTCAGGTGGGGCCCGGAGACAAGCCTGTCTGGTTGCAGGCAAATTCACTCCAGGAGCCCCTGTAATCAGAGCTGTTAACCAGAAGGAAATGTCTTCAGTACTCTTACATGACCCTTAATCAGATACTGACAGAGTCCGTTTGATCAATGCATTTTTTAAATGAAGGTAACTGCAGTTTGCTGTGTGCCTACACTGCTTTTCCACTCCGTTCTCAATGTGCACAGTCAGAGGAATTACTCAGACTTCACCTTCTGCTTTCTTTTATTTTGCCGTCTCAGAAGGCCGAGTCAAAGAGACTCGGAAGTTAGCAACACTGGGCAGCGCTGATGCCCAATACTGCACACTTGCATCTCACCACATTTTGCAGCCCTGGAGACAGGATTGCAGAGCACAAAACCACTCGGGCAACTATTTTTGAAGGGTCCAGGCAGGTGGGTAGGTGAGACCACAGTCAGACTAAGCCATTTCTTGCATGCATTTTCTGTGACCCAAATAATATTGTAAGGAGAGTATTACTGGAAATGAAGACCCTACCCTGATCCCTGAAAGCTATCACAGAGGCAATTACTTCAATCAGCAAGGAAGCACTAAATATAAAGCATCTTCCAGAGGAGGATTGCACAAAAACAATTAGCATCTGAGGAGCTAAGCTCTTGTCTCAGTCAGCAGGGCCCGAATGATAGACAAAAAGAGAACCAAGTGGAGACTGTTATCAGTCCTCCACGGCAATCCTCACAGTCACGTTTGCAATGCAGGAGTTGGTGCACCCCAGGCTGAATATTTCCAGTGAGAGGAGGCTGGGAAACCTGAAAGGCTAGTATATTTTCACTGCTGGAGGAAAGGGCCTCTGTTTCTTCTCAGATGTGTAACTAATGAGCATAAGACCAGAACAACTAATTCCACACATTACATAGGGAAAAGAGTGAAAGAACAGAAGTGCTCTTTAGAGAGAGGCAGAAGGGAGGAACAAGGGGAAGAGTTTAAAAAAAAAAAAAAAAAAGAAAGGATGTTTTTAAGTCCCATTGCATTAAAAGAATGTGGTGCAAGCACAGAGATCATCAAGAAGAATAGGAATGTATTAATCAGGCAGTCATTCCCCATCCTTTACGTCACCTGGTTGCACCTTGGTACAGCAGGGGTCCAAAGCAGTGGGTGATCATACATAGCATATGCAGTGAACTGTGTAGCACATATGGTATATACATTGCAGAAACATAAGATAAAAGCTCACCTGCTGTTCTGTGGCTTTCTTAATAGAGTGCCTATGCACCACCGGGTGAATTAAGAGTAGAGTAGCAGCTTTAACTCTAGATTTCCTCACTTCTGTGTTAGAAAGCTTTTCTTGTTTAATTTAAGTACTTAAATCACTGAGGAAATGAAGGAAATGAGAAATGTGATGTTAAGACACAGTGCAATTTAAATGGAGCAAACGAGCCCTCTCAATTTTAGGCAGTCTTATTACATAGTAAAAGATACCTCACAGATGAAACAGGTATAGTAGACCTTGCCATAGTGTAAGTGCTATGTAATAACAACAACAATAACATTAGTTTAAAAAGCACACATGGCTCAAAAAGTTCTAGGTAAACTAACACTGTTGTTCACAAATGCATCAAGGAAAGAGACAAGAACAAAATTAGTATTCAAATACCCTGAAAAAAAGTCCACTTTCAACAGTGGGGAAAAAAGATTAAAAAAATGTTAAAAAATGGTTTCATTTCAAAGAGTGGTAAATTTGATCCTGTGCCCAATTGTACATATATCTATTTCATTAGGTGTACCATAAGTTAAGCAATTACTACCTAGGCTGAATAATGGCAGCATCCTGAAAAATCACAGCTTTTTTTTTTTTTTTTTTTAGCTGAAATTCAGTCTTGGGCATACTCCTTACTCTTAAGTATAGAAGGAGACCAGATTAGCTAAAATTAGGTGGAATGAATCTAGGGCGTCACATTTCAACAAGGATAAGCTCCACATCTTGATCTGGACCATATGTGAGACTGGAGTTTTTTGTTGCTTCTTATTTTTGGCATTTTCCTAAAGAAAATAATTATAGATCTTCAAACATTTTTCACAGTTTCAGGACATTTCCCTCCCCCATCTACCATCTGCCATACCAGGCAAGTTGTATGATCTTCAGTTTTGTACTACAGCTATTTTAGATTTTGCTTCATGCATGCAGTAGAATATTATCAGCGATCCATATGATGTTATTTGTAGTAAGAATAACCTAATCATTTATTTTAGTAATCATTTCTTTCTTTGTGGCTGATTCTACCATTTGTCTACTATAACCTTTAATGCAGAAATTGCTCAAAAACAGTTTTCCATGGTTTCATGAATTATTCCATGATAACTGAAGAAAACTAAGAGTCTGGAAGAATAACTGTTAGTGTTTTTTATTTCTTAGTAAAGAATTTTTTATCCTTGTTGTCAAGCATCATAGCCAAAAAATAGTTTTATGAACTATCATAAGACACAAAGTAATCCTATCCTTACATCTATACATATTTTACATGCTCTCATTCATGCATATATTTTCTATGTTTAGGAAAGAGAACAAAGAAATGATAGAATGGGATAAAGAGATTCAGCACATGCTTAATAAGCCCATGTTATTCATAAGTGACAAAACAAATGGAATAAATCACCAACAAGTTGTATATCACAGTTGAATTATGGGTGCTCCTATCCCCTGCAGGTTGGGTGGAAAGAAAAAGCATGTAGAAATCATCAGTCTCCTCCACACACATACACGCACGCACACACACACCTGAATCCTGAAGCTGCTCCAGCACCCGTGGCACCAGCCACCCCATCATTAGCACTACCAGTTTGGTAATGTTATGGGAGAGAGACCCTCCCTAACCAAAATTCATGCCTAGCCTCCAGAAACAACCAGATGCCACAAGAGTCCAACCCCGAGTCCAGTACTGACTCGTGGGGAATTAAATTGTACAATTAAAGAGTACTCGGTAAAAGTAATAGAGGCAACTGGATGGTGGGCAGGAGTGACAAAACTCCGGAATGTGTGTGAAGCACAAGGTTCTCACTTCCATATTTTAATTCTTGATACAATATTACTGAGCCTTCTCATAAAATGAAAAATTAAAACTTTAGCTTTTCCCTCTCCTACTACTAAGATTTTTACTTATCCCACTCATAGTAAAGCCACAACATTTCTGCAGCCAGGATGCCTTTTTCGTGTCCATCTACAACATGGACAGGAACCTCAAGGATGTGTGCAGCATCAAGAAGTAAGACTGATACGTGACATAAGAACAGTTTATGCTAGCAGACTGGTGCTTTTCTTGGGCACACCCATTAAATAATATTTTGAAACATTTCAGAAAACTCACTTTTCCAAGACGGAAGGAACCACTGCAGAAGGCGGGGAAGGAAGCTTTTATTCAAGTCGCTCTTTAACTAATAATGAAAAACCCAGCCGCTTAACACAACCAATACAGACAGAAGCAAATAATCAAGCAACCCCAAGAGTGGGGTGCTGGTGGTGCAAACATAACATTAATGAGCCCCCAAACCTATCTTGCTGAAATGGTATGTCTTGCTTTGAAGGCACTTTGCCTGTGCTGATGAAGCTCAAGTGTCCTGAGCAAACAGCAATGCACGAAAGTGGGAATCCTTGTTACTTGTTGTCTGACAGATGTCAGGTGGTAGGATGTTGTTGTCCTTGTGCATACTTATATGTATATATGTATATAATTTTAAAAAGCAAAACATCAACAAGCAAGGGAAACCACCATAAGTCTAAATACAAGAGCAACCTTATATGCTAGCCCAGAGATTGAAAGCAGATGTAGGATGCTGTAATTAGGCCTGATCCAAGCCGCCCGAAGTGCATAAAAGAGGTTGTTTTGGAAATGATGGGAGGGACCAGGGAAATGTAAACACAATTTGTCTTTTTGCTGCACATGGCAACAGATTAAAGCAAATGAAGGAAATTAATCATGGGGCAAAAAAATCTTCAGGGAGGGCACTTATAAACTGTCATCCTTTAAAAATGGAATGTTTAAATATTAATTTTTCAGAGCTTATATTCTAAGTATTCAGATCTGCAAGCTTGATAAAAAGCTGAACTATTTGGGGATGTTCTATATTTATTGAACACATGCCTCTAAAAAGCATAATTAAAATGATTGTGAATTCATCAGGAAGAGATTACTGATAGATGCCTAGTTGGGTCAATGGGATGTCTAGCTTAACGGGATTTGGATCAAGTCCTCGTGCTTTGGAAAGTTGAAGGTAAAGGCTTTTCCAGATGAATAGCACCGATACAAAAAGGTACCTAGAAGGTGGCATTATATCATATAATTTCATATGTTTCGGTCTGTTTTTAGTTTTCCTTTAGAGAAAAACCAAGTACATTGCCCAGTCTATATCAAAAGATTTAAGATTTGGCTTCATTTCAGCAGCACAGAGATTTCATATGTTGCTGAAAAGTGAGAAGTTTCTTTCAAAGTGAATTGGGCTGTGGATATTGGATCTAATTAAGACTCCTGTGACCTCCCCACCTGAATATGCCATTCCTTTGGGTTATCTCACTGGAACGTACTAGAGACTGTCAATCATGCACAGTACACAGAACCATTTTATGAAACTTGGTGAAAATATTACATTACACACTGAAGTCATACAAGATAACACTACATACAGCATTATGATACAGATAAAAAAAAAAACCTCCAAAAATAAGGTTGGATGTTTATTAACCACCAATAGCTATACTGGGGACATCAGTATTACAAATATACTCACTATTCTTTGCTTTCTTTGCTTTCTCATCACATTACTCAATATTGCCACTATACAGAAGCAAGATTTCAGTGAAACAGTTCCAAGAGCCAAAGCAACAACAACAAACACCCACAACAACTCACACTACTCTAAAATTATTTCTCCCATACCTGTTTTCATAAAAGCACTATTCCTTCCCTTTTTCTTTTTTTAAATATACTGTGTAAGGGCAAAAACTAGAAACTACATAACGTACCCACTGTACACGCAAACACAATATTCCAGGCTTCTGCTCCAAGGGGCAGTTAAGGAGGAAGGACAATCTCAAAACCCTCTCGGTGCAGGGGGCTTAAGCCACTAGGTGCAGCTCTGACGTCTGGCAGCAGCTTCTTTGCGCTACATCAGACAAGTCACTGAGGTACAGTTATTTTAAAGTCATTGCCCTAATCGGTATTTCAAGAAGTTTAAACACCTGCCTCTCATTTTTTAAAGTAGCTCAAAGTGTGTACAAGTCTCTGACTGTCAATAAAATTTAAAACTCCCTGACCCTCTACTCAGAATACATATATTAAAAAACTTCTCCTCCTTCCCAAGTTTTATCACATTTGTCTTGACTCAAGATATTTCACAGCACGGATCATAAGCTTATTAGTGTGGGCAGCAAATTTTTAAGGAAGGAACCACTAAAAATTAGTGTAATATAAATATGTGTAATTTATGTTTACAAACTGTGGTGGACAAATTCTCAGCAACCTGCACCATGAAACTACTCAGGGATTGCAGTGGCCACAGACGCAAAGGGTTTGGGCGCAGGACAGAGAATGGCTGAAGAATTCCATATCTAAGATATGTTTTCTTTAGCATCACAGGTAATTCTTTTTACTGATGTTGTTTAGTTTTTATTTCAACTGAAAGTTGGAGGTTTTATATAGTATCAGGCTGAAAAAGCAAGTGCAAACACTTGCATCACTGTGGACCAGCAGAATGGATTTATTCCTCTATTGCCATTTAAGACATGTTAAAATCAGACTTCTGTCTTACAAAAGCAGATATGAGATATGACATTTTTAATATCTCAGAAATTACGTTCTGCATTAACCAAGAGAAAACATCACAACAGCTTCAAATGCAGTACCAGTTAAAAGAGGATAATGAGCTCAATAGTCTCTTCATTTCAGATAATTGAAGGTTTAAATACATTTTAAAACATCATGATTGCTGTTGTTTTACCCTGAATACTACATATGACCATATGCCAATATGAGAGCTATGCTAAAGGAAGAAGTACCAAGAGGAGTTCAGGGGGTTTACTTGGAGCAGTGCAAGCAAACGAATCTGCTGTTCAACTTACTTTCAATTTAAGTGGACTCCTCCTCCATAGTCTTCATCAACCCTTGGTTACTGATGACTTCTGAACTAGAAAAAACTACATATACAACTACTCACATAGGAAAAAAATGCATTTAGGTTCTCTCTCTCTCTCTTTTTTTTTTTTTTGGCCTCATTAACTTTGAGGCAGCAAGTAGGAGAAGTCTCACCTATTCCCCTTAAGGGATTAGTGTTCCCCATAGCAAAAGGGATCACTATAGAAGGAAGGGTTGTTTGTTTTGAATGTGCTGACATCACATATTAGTTTAAACACAACTCACAAATTGCTGCAACTATCTCAAAGTAGTCAGCCTGGCAGTATATGAAAACAGGGGAAAACTCCACCAAAGCAGGGATGCTTTTTCTTCCTACATACTTCAGATCAGGTAGCCCAGTAAGTATCTTTTAAAGAAAAAGGAGTGTCCCCTGTTGTGTCCAAGGGGTTTGGCTTCCCACTTCCCCCCAGGGATCCTCTGTGCCCACACTGGAAAAGGGATCTCCTGGGAAGGGGGACCTTAGCAACAATCCAACTTGTTGGCTTTCATATCATCATCCTCTCCTCCTCATCCTGCAGCCAAGTCCAGCCACGCATAGTGGCAGACTCCAAAACAGCTGAGCTCAGGATACCTACTCCTAGGGACCATACAGAGCCATAACAGCAGGCGGTTGTTCTCTTCCTCAGAAGAGAGAGAAGGGAAGAAGAAAGTAGAGGAGAGAGAGGAGAATTAAAAATAAATAAATGAGAGATGTAGTATGTTTCATTCTCAGATTTTGTATGTTCCACTTACAATTTTTTTCCATTTCACTAACATTTCACATTCTCCAAACAAGCAGCCCTTGGTTTAAGGTTTGTTATTTCTATTTTTTCCCTCAATATTGCAGTATTTTTCAATTTATAAGAAAATGGTAAGGTTATGCTGAAGCAGTACCTAAACTATACAGCACTTTTGGGGGGGGGGTTTGTTTTGTTTTTTTTGTTTTTTTTTTTCTCTCGAACATCAAATTACTACTTAATTTTTTCAAAGTCATCTTTTTGATTTTCTGCTTAAGTGAATAATTCCAGAATTTGGAGTTAGTGCCATTAGTTAGTGGCTGTGGTTATTCCAGAAGATGTCACTATTTTGCAGAAATCTTACCAGCAGCCTTGGAATGTTTAGAATTAGTAAGTGGATATTAATACAGTTAAATGAATCTAAGGCTTTACAAAAGGTGCCCTTAATAAGCCAGGGTTCTCTGTGTTTGTTCTTATGAAACAAAACTCCACCATCTAGACTTTTCATTAACACACGAAAAGATCAAAGACCAAAGTTAATATTAACTTATCAATTAAGTATATTTGCTTTAAACTCCTATTTCACTCTGAGGCTGAATATTATTCTCCTGATATCTTAGGAAGGGTAGAGCTTCCTAAAGGGAGATGAAGGGCTTTTCCAGAAAATGCAAGTCAAGCAGCAGACAGCTTCACTCTTTGGTCAACTAGGTACTTCTAGCAGAGACTGAGTTTTGGCTGGAGGGGAAAGTTCAGTCTAAACCTCAGCTGTCCTCAGCCATCTGTTTGTCCTTGAAGGATCAGTTCTCCAACAGTACCCAGATTTATATTGCCTCTTAGATGCATTGCTCAAAAACAGCTCAAAAACCATTGCTCAAAAACAGGGGCACCAGGAAAAGCAAAGGACACTTCTTTACAGAACAAAGCTGAAAGGGCTGTCAGATAAATGGAGCATCAACTCTCAGCATTCCTTTATCCTTACCTAAAGGAGGATAAAATAATTCACTAAGTTAACAATAAAAAAGAAAAAAAAAAAAAAAAAAAGGAATCGCCACTAATTTCCAGGACTAATTTCTTAATTATGAGTTTTTGGGGCATTTAGGAGTCTAAGAAAGACCATCTTTCTTATTCTCACAGAAAAAGCTTAAAAGAAAAATTGATCCTCTAGTACACTGTTGCATTACTGTTTCTGTTTCTGTATAACTGCTTCTCAGATTTTATCCTCTCTTCCTAACTTTTCCACTCTATGCATTAATAGCATTGCTCACAATGAAAATGTTGCCAGAAACCTGCATCTTCAAAGCTTATTTCTTGTTGCTACAAAGCTATGATCTCTGGGTGGTCTTCCGAAGGCCAGATTAATTGTTCTTCTGCTAGTTGATCTCAAGTTTTGTCAGCATTAAAATATCTCAGGACTTATGACAGCCACTTTGACCCCAACAGGGTTTACTTTGCCAGGCTTCCCATTCTCTATGGCTAAAACTCCAGGAGCTGAAGTCTCTTAAGGCATATATGTGCGACTTGCTGTATTTATTTATTTATTTATTTTTAAATCACTGTCATCAAATATGCAACCATACTGTATTCATTCAGGCCAGTCAGCTTCCTACTCAGTGTAGTATGTTGGAATAGCATTATGGTGTGGATTATTTCCATCTAGATCAGTGCATTCTTAGAAATTGTTTCTGCACAATAAAGGATTACTCTCAATTTCATGCCCCCTAGAGAACTCAACTCATGAATCTTTCCCTGGTCAGCTGACCTAGCAAATCATTCATCATGTTTCCAAAACTGAAAACACTGTTCAGAAACCTACCACCGCTACTTCAAATCATTTTCTAAAACCTTTTGGAGACTATACTACTCAAGGCTAATCTAAAAGATATTCTTCCAGGTCCATGCTAATAGCTAAACACCTAGACTTGTCACTCTTGTAGAGAATGACCTGCTTTGTCACCTATTCTTTATTTCTTTCTCTCTTGATACCTAGCTGAAGTAGTGGATCGCTTTCCCCCAGTCCCCCGCACAAGCCACACTACTTAGCTCAGCATTTGCTGTGACAGATGCAGCATTTTGAGCAACCGAACCAATGTGCACATGTTATACAGTTCAGCAAGTCCATCACTTGCAACCACGGAGCTGATGTTGAGCAATTCTTCTGTTTCATTACAAAAGTAGAGCCAAGTACTGAGAAATTTTCTCTTCTACCTACTAAAGAAACTCCAGGCTTGTTACCTACACAGCATAATTGTTTCTTATTGCTTGTGTTCTGAAGTTTAAAGTCTGACCACAAAATTCTGGGATGAGAAAGCCAAGAGAAGAGATGATTAAAGTAGACAAAAAAAGCTGCTAGTTAACTCCATCTCATGATTCTTGACTTGTTAACAGGGATTTTGATGTCAACATTTTGATGTTTTACAGAGAAAACAAACGAACAACACATCCACACATTTTCTCCTATTGATTAAATAATCAACATTTTACAATAAGCAATCCCCATTTGCTGGGTAACTGCTCAGTTCATACATCTTTGCTCAACACACCTAGAAAATAAGTAGTAAAAACACAGCTAGAAAATAAGCTGCTCTCTCTACAGAGCTGGGCACAGAGCAACAGAAAAGGGGCTCCACACACAAAATTTCATGATTCAACAGCAGCAGCATCACTGCCCATCCAATGCTGACTGGCCTTCAGTCAGCACAGGAATTAGCTGTGTTCACCTTGTCGTTACCCACTCTCACTGAAACCTAAGAGGAGAGAGAAAATGGAAGGGTTGATAACCCCTTTGGGAAACTCGTGTTTCTATTGAGTTCTGATCTGCTCTGGAGCCAATTAGGTTGAAAATCCAAGAGAAAACACAACTGTGGCTCCTGTGCAGTCAATATTTATTGCTGACAGTGCTATGAGAGCGCAGTTACAGCTGCTTTTGGAAAAGCCTGGTGGAGTTCATCTGGAGCCGTCTCTGTGTCCTTAGACTATCACATGTCAGGAAAGGCAACCCATCTGGTCTGGCTGGATTGCCATCCTCTTGCCCTCCCCTGTCCCTTTTACATACACACAGGGTTTTGGGCAGGTAGACCCATGCTCATAGACCCCTTCAGCTATTTCTGTGTTATAATAAGGAACAAACTGTAATTTCCTATACCCTGTGAAGAAAGAGAAGCTGAACTAGCAGCAGTATTGATTTCCTGGAGACCTCCATATACTAAGAACTTTTTGTGCTCTCTGCTACCCCAGCTGTATTAATTCAGTTAATCAAACATACTATAACATTTAAAGAGGCAAAGATAAAGGAGTGACAGTGACCTTCACTCATGAGATGTGCAAAATACTAGGGATTTCACAGTGAATATGAGTGCTTTTACTATAGACATGCAAGATTTTCCTTCACAGAGTTCCTGTTGGCGATCACCATTTCCCGGGCTCTTGGCTCACTGCTATTGTCTGCTTCTACTCCAAAGCAAAAATGGTATGTTAAAGAACAAGAAAAAACAAAGAAAATACCCCACTCCAACCCCCAAAAAGCAGTCCCTCTTGTTGGGAGCTGCTCAAGGCACACAATAAATATATTTTCCAATATCCTCCTCATACAAGTTGAATAAAAAGCAGAGCAGCCATGGATGAAGATGTGTTACTAAAACCTGCAGTTACGTAAAAGGTTTTAAAATTGAAACTGCTGGCCTTTAAGTGGCTGTAGATAATAGCTGTGCTGCAACCATGCTGCTTTTAATCTAACAGCACTGAGTGACAAATGATAGCATGAGGCCAAGAGGAATGGTCCTCCCTGCAGAGTTGTGCTCTTTAATATAGTTTTTAGTGTGCTTCCTAATCAAATATGAAAATAAGCATGCCATCAGCAGCACCTTCCAGTTTATGAAGGGACTTAAAATAAGATCTCACATGTTTTTCATGCAGTTGAGTTAAAAATTAATGATAGCTTTTCCATCTGGAAATTATCATTCATTGTAAACCACTTTTTTCTTTCTTCTTTCTTTTATCAGAACACCAAATGTAAAAGTGTAAACAAGAGATTTTTGGAAGTCTTTAACAAGCTATAGAAGAGTTAATGCCAAAAATTTTATGTAAACTCTTGGTGCAAAGAAGTTCTTCATCTCTATCAAGGTGGCCCTCATAACCCCAGTGCTCTTTGAAGCATTTGTTTTCTGCAGTTCTCTTGCAACCCTTCAAACTCCGGGTCATTTATCATCAACCTCCTTTTCTTTTTTTTTTTTTTTTTTTTTTTTTTTTTTTTTTTTTTTTTTTTTTTTTTTTTTACTTTCCATCTTTATAGTTCTCATTTGTTCACATATTTTCACTATTGAGATGATAGCTTTACTTGGATGCAGCTTGGATCAGCATTTGACCCAGCTCCAAATCTCTCTGCTGTGACACGTCACAACTTTTGACTTGAGCTAACCATTGTCCTCCTTACACTGGCTTATACGCTGGGTGAGCCAGATTATTTAAAGGGGTCTGTATCTGACACCCATCACTGCAAAACAGAATGCTGAGCATAAGTTAAATGAAACAAAGTAAAGCAAGGCTTGCAGGGAAAACAGGTTTTATCAATCTGATACAGCTGGAAAAACTATGCTAGTTTTTTGATATACTCTCTGCATGGGCACACCTACTTGGGTCTCTCAAGAACCTTAGAAAAGGATCCGAGAGGAATAAGTCATTTCACTTATCTCAGTAGCATAGATTTATTCAGGTAGTGAAAGATCATTTAAAAAAGATCTGAGCCTTGCTTATAGCAGTGAAAGTACCCGAAGAGCTTGAGCCCAGATTATATTATGCTGATACACATTATTTTAACCATCAGACAACCAACTTGAAGGAAAAAGTCACTACAGAGGTGTGGGCAGTACACTTGCGCTTCTCTTCCTCTTTGGCAAGGAGCTGGGGCAGAAGACGGTCACCCAGTGTTCAGGTATGCCCCTTGCTCTGCCCCATACTTACACAAGCATAAGCCCATGCTCTGATTTATACGAGGAACCCCCACTGCTTCACTCAGTGTGTGGTTTCTAAGTACAAATTAGCTACATGTGTATTTTATACTTTGTGTTCTCTTCACGTGTATTGGACAAGCACCAAGGTGGTGACATTCAAAGGAGCACGAAAGACAAACTCAGCTGCCATTTAGTGACAGCATATCTTGGACATCTGACTCTCCTGTACGACCCTGCCTAACCCGTTATAAGTTAATAAATATCTAGGTAGGATACTATGAATTCTATAAGCCTAATTTAAATATACAACTTAACAGTAATTAGGAACAGTTTGGAACACAGTCGAAAAGAATTTTTTTTCAGCTCAACTGACAAATTCAAGAAGCTTCTGCTATTTCCCGCTTTGAGCTTTTCACAAAAAAAAAAAAAAAAAAAAAGAGAGAGAGAATGAAATGACTGAAACTGCACAACTCACACTAAGGGAAAACCTAACTTGTCAGTGGCAAAGGATTGGCAAGAGAGTGTTTTCACAGACACAACCACAGCACAGGTGACATGGACACAGCCCAGACCTGGCACTGTCTAGGACATCTCTCTGGCAATATTTAAATTGCTAGAGCAGAGAGCATCCCCTTGCTACAGACCAAAAGCTTTCAACAAAAGTCAGGCATTATGCAAGAGAAAGCACCTTGATAGTCTCCACCCTTAGGCAATCAGCAGACACTCCTAAAAGCTTTATTCCTACTCCCACTTAGCCCCAGTCCAGTTACTTAGCACCTATTGAAATTTTAGTAATGAAAATTTGACATGCAGAAATGGATCATTCAAAACCACTCATTTCTTTTTAATTAAAGACCTTCTGTCTTCAGATTACTTATCAATCTCCCTCCTGCTCTTTCTCCAGTGGCTTCAAACTCCACTTTGCAACATCTTTACAAAAAAAAGAGAGGGGAACATCTATATGGGAAGGCTAGAAAAGAAAATGCAAGTCTTTCACCAGATTCCATTAAACAAGAAAGAATCTGTTCAGTGGAGAGTAATTAGCAGAGATGCTGCCCTCTGCCCATACCTGCATTACCACAATGAGCAGCACAACATGCAAAGCAAGGAAGAAGGCTGGATGGGATAGAGACAGAAGTGATTATCGTAAGCTACTGTCTCATCGTTCATAACCTTGATTCACATATATAGTAAATACATCCTCTTCCTTTGCGTCAGCCTGTGTTGACACCTACAGTAATTACTCCCAGAAAGTTAATTCTCTGCAGCAATATTTCCATCTTTCTTAATTGCACAAGTACCAGCTTGCAGTCCGTCAGCACTGATGAGTGGCAACATGCTCCTGTCAGCCAAGTAATTTGTTGGCACAAAGTGTCACTGACACTTCAGGCTACGTGTTTCAAAACCCCTCATGCAAACGAGGCAGAGTAATTAGCGCTGACCTTCAGCTAATGCTGGTTGCCAATCAGCAGCTTTTCCCCTACTCAGCTGCCGCTCTCCTATTTTCCACTTAGCACCTGGGAGTCAAAGACTTGCCAGTGGTGCTCTGGGTAAGCAAACAGGAGGGCTCAGTCTGGTTACTATTAAGCCCTAGGATGTTTCTCTAGTGCTCCCTGGAATAGGTGTCATTTTTTCCAAAGGGTAGAGAATTTCAGGGCACTTTACACTTCATGGGATTAAAGGTAGGTTTTAGATTTAAAATAAGAAAAAGTAAAATAGGGGGAAAAAAAAAAAACAACACACACACACAAACAAGCATGTGAAAACGTATGTATTACAGTCTGATCTGAAAAAGGGACTTTTTGGTTCAGGAGAACACCATATATTCCTCTTATGGAAAAGGCTGTTTGAAGCTCCACAAATGAGGGCACAGAAGTTAGGAGGGACCATGAAGTTACTATGTCAAGAGCCGGCTTCCCCAAACCCGGCAGTGAGGGACAAGGCCAAGGCGGTGGTCTCAGGGGAGGGTCCTCACTGTGTTTCCCTGCTTTCAAGACGTGGGGATTTATGTGTAGCTCCTTGCTCCAGACAAATTGGCTACACTCTCGCTCACTGTCAAGCCAATGCGAGGAAAGATAAATCACCTTGAGTTAATCCTTCACAGTCTACATATAATGCGAAGAGAGCAGTAACTTGACACTTCAATCATTGCACTGTGATGAGCTGCTGTTGTGGGCCAAGCTGGTAGCACAGCCAGGGCCTGTGGTCACTGGCTGCCCCACGGCCCCCAGGGTAACAACTGCTGCTGCCTCGGCCCATTTGCAGGTAAAAAGATTAATCAAAAAGCCCGTGGAAGTTGCTGGCACCTCCCAGGGTGCAGGTGGGTGTCCAGGGTCACTAGAGGAGCACCCACTGCCCATGGGTTTTGGCTTTTGCTGTCTGAGCCCTGGAGGTCAGATTGCCTGGGGTCCATACACCCCAAAAACCTCCTTCACATGTTGCGTTTCTAGTTCTGACAAAGCCTGCACTGACTGTACATCAAATTGATACTGCGTGAGGCGCAAAGCATTCAAACTCCACAAGCCGCCCCGGTGCAAGCAAGTCACATGAAGGAAGCCCTTGGCAGCAAGACTCCCCTTCGTCCCTCCTCCACAGGCTCAGGCAACTGTGCAAGCGCTGAGGTTTTTGGCTTCCCCAAAACACCAACCAACCCAAAACACCTGACAGTTTCACCACTTCAAAACTCCTTTTCCTCACCGTAATCTGATATAACCAGTGCAACAAAAGACTGCCTGGTATCAGTCCCCAAGTACAGTCTTGGTCTCTGGTACTGATCTCCATTACAGTCTCTGGTAATACACAAACCTTTCACTGGCAGCAAGAGAAGCAGGTTACTGCAGAAATCCTTAACTAATGAACTAAGCCGAGGGGGAATATACATCTGATCCATGCATGTATGGTGGTGGTCCCAGCTACCCTTACCTCCACCATGGGGGGGTGTATTTTGAAAGACAGAAACAGCAAGCTGGGACATGTATCTGTGAAAGCATTGATCCTGGAGGAGCAAATGCCTTAGATTTGCCCTGGCCATATTTCGTTATTCAGCTGCGAATGAGGCCATGTTCCTTTAGGAGCAAGTTCCTGTCCAAAGCATTCCCACTAACCCACAGGCAGATAGATGGGCTATATCTGGAAGAGGAACCAAGGAATATTTTCAGACCACACATACTTTTTCTAAATTTCTCTCAGGAACAAATTGTTCTTTTTGGACCAGACTAAATAACTTTTAACTTTTTTTTTTTTTTTTTTTTTTTTTTTTCCTTCTTAAAGAGATCCTGAGACAACAGCTTCTAAAGCCAGGAGAAACTACAGTATCTCAACACCTTCAACTGCCCAACAAAGCTTGTAGATATACACCTGTGCACATATCATATATCCATAACATCCAAGGAGCTGCAGGAAGATACCTGAAACAAAGTATCTTTTCATATTTATTTTACAGTCACTCTGGGACACAACAAATTAACTGAACTAATCAGCTAATAGAGAGGATTAACTCTTCTAAAAATTAGATTCTCTGGTCCCCAGGCTTGGGAATTGATACCAGAAAGTCTTCAGCCATTGACTATGTTACTGATTATGTCCAATTAGGGCAAGGAAAAGGAGTTTGTAGTGGAGCAGGAGGCATAATTCATGCCTCATGTAGGCAAAGCCTCTTCACTTTCATAGCGTTACCCAATTATTCACAATCTATTTGTAGCCAGGGGTACGGTTACTATTTCATCCAGTGGCCTGACACTAACTTGTCCCACTAATGGGGTGAAGCTGCGTCATGGTAGCTCAAGCTGGGTTTTGCTCACTGACAATTTGTCTGGATTGGAGGCTGAGTTTCAAGCCTGGAGCGAAATTCAAGCTGTCGTCCTGCCGAGAGGCGGCGCTGGCACCTTCTGTGCCCAGGAGTGCAGCGGGCTGGCAGCGTCCTCGTACCAAACATCTTCACTAAAGGAGTCCTCTTGCATTTTAGCACCACAGACCTGTTCTTTGTCCTCCACCGTCACTTACCATGATCCTTTATGATCTTTCTCCACTTGCTGCTATACCTGGCGTCCATGTTTCTGTTGCACACATGGTATTTGGCACTAAGTATAAGATGTTCTTTACTTACCAAAGTGATTTGGGTAAAGCATTGCTTCAAAGGAATAACATGCATTACTGCTTTTCCACTATAATATTTTTCCCTGCCAAGGGAGAAGGGCAAGAGTAGAAAATGTAAAATAATCAAACTATATCAAAAAAATCTAAAACAAAGAAATCCACAGCTTCTAATTCAACAACAACAACAAAATGCAACTCTTCAGCAGCTGGCAAGTAGATTGTAACCATCTCTCTCGATGCTGACAGTAGTAGTTTAGTGCGGCAAAACCCTCATCTTTTCCTGAGCATAACCTCTCCTTCTCCTCTGGCTGCTGTATGCATCTCTAATTTAAGAAATATATTGTTGTCCTGGAAAGGTCGGGAAGAGGAGCCCCAGAGGGGAAAGCAATTGTTTGATCGTAGTGCAAATACAACATATAACACATATAAAAATATACACACATCTCACAGGAAATTATACCACTGTTAAATAATGGCTCACGTTGAATAGTTACACGGCCAGTCCTGACAGCTTACAACGTACTTCAAAACTTGTTAAGGAGCAGAAAGAGCGAAGCAGGGAAGTGGCTGTTCTTTGGACGCGGGGGCTCACCATGCCCTGAGCAGCAGTGCATGGGGACAGAACGGAGGAAAGAGGCAGGAAAGGCTGCTCCTCACAGCCCTACCAAGGAGCCTCCACACAGCTCCCAAACCACAGGCTTTTTCAACCCTAATAGCCTCCAGATTAACCCACATTATGTGCCACAAAACAACTCTAATCTCACCTTACATTTAAACAGTTACTTTACATCATGCCAGCACAGAAGAACCCTCAGGGCGCACAGGAGTCAGAAAGCTCCAAGCTCACTTGCCACCACTTTGCTCGAAGCATGCACAGCTGGGCAGGGGAGGGACACCCCCATTTAGATATACCCGAGGAAGCTGCATTTAAGTTATCTAGTATTTTTTAACAGGTGCTGGGGTCTATGTATGATACAAGACTGTTAAAAAATGGGCCCATTAACCCTGGGTGTGTGGGTTTTTATCCACTGTTTTTTAATTTGTTCTGCAGCATAGAAAGCCAGACTAACCTAGTAATCCCAGCATAATGCTTTTCTCTCACTAAAATGTTGGACTGGATTTGTTTTTATCCACATCTGTCCCCTGTGTAATACTGTGGAAGACAAGTTCCAGCATGGGAAAATGTACACTTTCCTATCCACTTAGAGTTCCCTTTATTATTTGCTGCAGATGGATGCAGGTGTAGGTAGTAGCTACTCACATAATCTAAAAGCTCAGCTATGCATCTCAAGATATGTGGCTGCTATAAGGAAAAGGTTGAAACTGTGCAGGTCAAATGTTAAGTTCATGTCCCATAACAGCAGAAACTGAGCTGCCCATGACAGTGAGGCAAATTTAGAGTTACTTGGGTCTCTAGGGTTGCTTCCACGTAACCATATGGCTCATGCCAAGGAATTGCTGCATGTATAAGACAATATCCATCTAGGTGACTGTGTTTTAGGCCCTTAGGCATATGATGTTTTTCTCTGACAGGTGTCAGACAGGCAACCTCTCCTTTTACATCAGATGATCTTTTTCTAAGCATTTTCTGAATGGAGGTAAATCCCTTAGCCACCTTGGAGTAAATCTGCAATGCATTAGGCATCTTGAGAGGACATGGAGCCCAGCTGTGCCAAATTGAAAAGTAGTGTTCATTCCAAGCTTTGATAATCAAGAAAAGGGACAGAGGTCTTTTAAGCTTCAAAAACCAAGCTACAAATACAACACAGTTTGGTCATCTCTCCTTTTCATTCTTGTCTGGCTGTAGACCAGTTACTTTTTATTTGATTTGGATTTTTTTTCCATCTTCATCAGTAAACAGGAATTAAATTGAAGGGAAGACCTTGTGCATTTGATCAACCCACCCACACAGTGTTGTAAACATCCAGTGAATCCACATGTGGTATCACTCAGTTAGTAAATAGAAGCTCATGCTTTTCCCAACCCTGTCACTATGCAGTGTCCTGCAACGCAATATAATGCACCAGTCCCCAATGGACAAGAAATGGGATTTTAGCTGAGAAATTGAAACTCATGTGGAATGTGAGTGCAAGATATGAGAGACCTGAAAGACCTATTTAATGACATCCTCAGGGGCACATCTACAACTATGAGTGTGCAGAGCGCGACACAGCAGTGCTTCTGCTCTGCTTCCACCTCTCGGTTCTGGAGGCTGCTTTCCACCCCAGAGCAGCTGCACAGCAAAAGAGTCATGGCCTCTTTGTCAGGGAAATTTAGGACAGTAAATGAAGGACTATACTTGGACTAGGACTATACTTGAAATATTTTCCTTCTGGATAGGTATTATATTGCTTGTAGTTCATGAAAATGCTCACATGGAGAAAAAGACAGGGGCCAGGGCATGACATCCAAGTTTGTTCAGACCTCTTCAAGTACCTGCGCTTAGCCAAGAAGTTTAACAAGTTCCGAATTTCACCATATGCAGTAGCCAAGAAAGAACAAAATTAGCAGCTTTGCTCCAGTGTCCCTCAATGACACGTAACTAAACACGCGTTAGTTTTGCAGTGCTTGCTAGCTGCTCCGTTCACCACTTCCCTTACAAATCCAGACTCCACCGGCTGCGTTGGCCTTGCCAAAGGCGCCCAGCGCTCGCAGCGAGTCCCGCACCGAGGCCCGGTGCAGGGCGGCTGCCGCTCAGCTGCCTGCACGTTGCATCGTCCTGGGAACCATTTTTAGTTCAGAATGAATAAGGAGGGGACCATAAAGGAGGAAGACTAAGGAGTGACTGAAAGGAGGGCTTTGCTGAAACCCTCCAGGAAGGTAATTTTAACGTTGCGTGTCGGAGGGTACACGCAGCATGCAGATATGTGGGAAGGCTCCTTTGCTGCCTGATGGAGGTCACAGGCAGACAAATTTGGTGAGGGCTTGCTTATCCTGCTAACTGGCAGAGGTCCGTAGGGTTAACTACCTCCCGAAACAGACCCAAAATCTGTTCTAGGAGAATGAGTTGATTCCCTCCAAAAATGAGCCTGAAAATGAACAAGGAAGTGTATGAAGTTGACCAGGATAAAAATGGAGCAGTTCAGTGATGTGCCAGTGCAGATGTGCTCATCTGGTAAATTTTGAGCTTTAGATGTGTTGCCAGCTCTAACTTTGAAAGCTTCTGAGCTGCTGTTTTAATACAAGCTTGTGGAAATGACATTGAAAATGGCACTTTGAGAATATTACTACTTTCTGTGGTGTGAATGGTGTATATTGATGGCATTAAGTGCATTAATTTTTTTGCCAGAGAGAATATTGCAAACTTTGCAAGAATACTGCTACTGAAGAGGTCCTGCTTCTAGCTGTGGAAAAAAGAAAACCAAAAAAACTCAGATTCCATTTTTTGAACTCCCTGATGCCATTAAAAAGTCTAAATTATTGTTAAAATCTATGCTGATTTCCCAGGTCTAGTCAGCGAAATTGCTTTTAAAGCAGAACAACCACATTGACTCAAACACTTTCTGTTTCTTCTTTTTTTCTCTTCTTTTTCTTTTTTTTTTTTTTTTGACCAAAATGTTTTTTTTTTTCATGTAGATGTCAAAAGTTCACAGAAATGGGTTGTGTCCCTAGTGCAGGCCGGAGGAATTAGTCCTCTGAGCACATGTGGATTAAGGCAGGGCAGGGGATTACGCTAAGTGCTGGGGGACCGTGGCAAGGTACAGATCCCAACATTACAGGCCCCTTGCAGTGCTCAGCATGGGGACTGGGAAAGTCCCCACGACGCCTCAGCCGGTGAAGGCCTGAAAGTAGCTGGAGACCAACAGCTCTTCCCAAGCTAATCCATGGATTACCTTCCATTGCTCTGCCAACCAGAAAACCTTAAAGCATGGAGAGCATTTTATTCAAGGGCATAAAGTATCCCATCATCACCATTTTTTTTTTTTTAAAGTCTTTCTTCAGGCTGGATCACTCTTCCTTCAAATTTTCAGTCATTGCTGAGGCACCCACTAAGAGTCAGGCCCATGCAAAGCTACTTTAAGAAGTAATCTTTAACAGGATGCTGTTTAAAGATGAACCCTGCAAACAATATAAAAATACAGTGTTTCTGCCAGTACCTGAAGAAATGTGTGCAAAATTATTACAGCTGCAAACACATTCATTTCCACTCGCACAAAGAAAAACTTGCCAACTAAATCATTTGATTGATTTTAGTTTTTATTAAGTCATCCAGGCCTGCTGCAGCCATAGCCTCCATGCTAAAATCTGTTGTAATTTCATTTATTAAACATTAAAAAAAATCATACAAGCAGACACCACACTCTTAAATTTCTTGGAGCTACAATTGACTCGCAATAAAATCCCCCTGTGCATTACAGAACAGGGCTGTCAAGTCATAACAGCTCTATTACAGCTTCTGCTTCGGTCCCTGCTAGCCTTTGTGCAGCCTGCCAAAACTTCCACCCACCCGGGGGAACCTGTATTCAACAACAGAGGAGAGGAAATTGTGCTCAAATGAGCTGTTCTCTCGCTGGGCAGATTGCACAGGTTGTTCTCTCGTTGCTAAAGCTGCGCGGGCCGAGGGCCGAAGGAGAGGGAGAGGGAGAACAAGGCTGCGGATTGACGGGCAGTGGGAGAGCAGGGCACAGTCAGGGGCTTTTCTGCCCCCTTGGGTGACTCTAGTAATGGGTGAGGATTTGGTAGTAATAACAACATGAAGCAGCAGCGGGAACTGCACTGCGGGGCTCGAAAGCCCTGGCTTTGGGCACCACGCTAACACTAACCATCTGCAGGTTCTGCAGTGACTCATGTCAGCTCTCTGCACCCCACACACATGTGGGAAATGTGACAATGAGGCTTTTCCTTTATACCCAGGACTTTCAACTTTTAGGGATGTATTAACCGTGGTAGGATCACGCAGCCCAGCACTGGGGAGCCCCCGAGATGCTGCCTGCCCTGGGCCAGTTCGCTGCCTCAGCTACACGGAATGATTTCTGTGAGATTTCCTTCTACCGTGGTCCTGAAAGACTCCAGTGATGGAGGGCTCACAACTGCCTCTACTGCCAATTTTGAGGAATATTTAGGGCCTGAGAGGAAAAAAAATCATTCTACAGGTACCACCAGGCATCACTCTATAGCAGTGTTTATTTTACTATTTCCTGTGATTTAGTGGAAACATTACCACCTTCAGTGCAAAGGTGACTTAAGGCATGTTAAGAAGTTTGACCAGGAGGAAGAAAGTTTCCTTTCGAGATGGTCCAAAACGCAGCCCAACCACCATGAGAAGCAAAGCTGCGCTGCTGCCTTGGCTCTCCTCTGCTGCTGGTGTGCAATAACTGATGTACAAGAAGAATGAAAGCAATTGGGATTCAAATCAGGAGCACTTTTGCTAATGAAGTTATCTGCTATTATTTACCATTCCCCATCGCCAAAAGTGACAGTGCCCCGGTGAGGACTGCAGATTTGCTGAGCCAGGTGCTGGTAACCCACAGGAAATCCCGGCACCGCTCTTCTGGCTTTACAGTCAGGCTGAAACCCTTCCTTTCCCCTTCCCCGACCTCCACCCAGCACAGCTGCTGCTCGGGGCCATTGGTCCCCCTCCCCGGGATGGAGCGAAGCCTTTCCGAAGCCGTGCCGGAAACCCCAGCCCCAGCAGGGGAACCGTGGTCTCCAAGCGGACCCCACGGGACCACGGCACTGCTCGTGCGATGCTGAGGGGCTCACGGGGAGACTCGGTCACCAGCAGCCGACGGGAGCCCACACCTTCCACTGAGGTCAGCCGGTGGGACAAGTGGGCACATCTGAGAAAAAATAACAATAATTTAAAAACTCACAAAATTAAAAAATTAAAAGAGGCTTTTTTTTTTCTTTCTTTCTTTTTTTTTTTTTTTTCTCTCTGAAAGTTGGATAAGGTGTGCATGGTCTAAAAAGAAAAATATGTGCACATAACGCCAAGCTTATAATATTAGCAATAAGTCTCACGGGTACTTCTGCAAGTTGCAGTTAGAGTTTTACAGTATGCAGAACCTGCTTTTAAGACATCCCATTCTACTTTCTCACCAGAGAATGCAAAATATTAAGCAATTATTGCAAAGCTTGAAATGTAGCCACTCTTAAATGACACAAGAGTCAGCCTATTTTTCTTCCAATAATGTTATACTCTACACAGAGATTTGTAATGTGCTGTTCACCTTCCCCATGCAAGACCGTGCCCAACATCTCTGGAGAGAGCAGTAACCATAGCCCTATGGCCATACTCAGCTAAGGCTAAATGAAGGAAACAGGAATGTTTCCCCCGAGTCCTCTACTCTTGCCTCGTTTTGCTAAGCTTGGTATGTCAGGTACTCAACCTTTTTTTTTTTTTTTTTGCCCTCACTATCCCAATGGAAAATTAACCAGTTCTTCACAGTCAGTAGGTGAAACCTCTGACAGCTCTCACAAATTTTCTAGGACTTTTTGCATCAGAAGATATCATTCTTGTCTGAGTACTAGTGGCAATTTCTCCCCAAAACATTCAAGATGTAGAGCTAACATTTAGCTTAAAACACTAGCTATATCTCATATGCCTGTTTATCTAAGACCATGCCACATATATTAGATAAATATTTGAAGAATTACAGATTCAATATTACACTAACTGTCCATTTACACGTGGACAGCCTTCTAATAGCAAACTCAAAGCGTGACAAGAGCACTTGGTTGGAAAAATATCAAATGTGTTAATAAAGTAATAGAAGGCAAGTAATCTGTTGCGTGAGTTTCCTCCTGGGCAAGTTGCTGGTACTTTTGTGGCAATTGCTTCATTTGGAGGGGTGCCTATTCAGTCACTATACAAACTAATATGAAGGACATATAGGAAGACTAAGGGAATATCTGATCGGGGTTTCTGACTGCTTCAATAAGCTTAGAAAGAGTAGCAGAATGTTTTCAAAGCAGTTCGTATCACTAATTTCCTTACAAAATGCAAAGATTTGTCCTGTTTTCTTTGAACACTGTCTCTTCTAGTGGAGCAGTACCCGCTGTCACCCACAGGATCTTTCTCTCAAGAGTGGTGAAGTATTTCAGTTGTAATTTTAATGCTTCCTTAACAGGCACTTGGCAGTGAAATACGGCCCAGATCATTACGTGGTCTCATTAGGAGGCTGTATAACAACTAGTGATTGCTTAAACTAAGCCTAAAGATTTGGGCTGAAAAGGAATGCTGGGGAAAAGGTTCCAATAAAAAGGCATCTAATGAACATTAGTGAAAAAATGGAATGCCATTGAAGTAGGTAGTTTTAGGGAGAGAGGGGACATTCCCTTGGTACTGTACTTATTGTAGTTAAAAACACAGGTTTTGTATATAATTGGAATTTTTTCTCAGTTTTGCCCAAAAAACACCTCAGCTGGAGAGACCTAAAACCCAACCAAGCTGTGCTAGATATCATGATAACCAAAAAGAAAAAGCTTCCCTCCCAAAGCGTTAATATATTTTATGTCTCAAAGACACAGCTAACTGAATCCAGTCTACATAGCATATTGCACAGAAACCACATGAGAGGGGAGAAAGATAAACTCTAATTATGTGGCCATCCCAAAAATCCATAGGCACAATGACAGACTGAAATTTAGACCAAGAGACAAAGAAAAAAGAACCAAGTAATGACAAAAAAGAAAGAGAGAGAGAGAGAAATAAAGCAAAGTTACCAAGAAAACTGCTATACTTACACCAGAACTAGAGTTTATTTGTTCATATTGTTTCCTATTTCCATTTGGCTTCCCTGGCAGGTAGCCCAGTGCTCCATCAGTAGGCGAAAGGAAGTTACAGTATCACATTGTTGTAGGGATTGAATTTTATTGCTTTGCTATTACAATTAGGCCAGCATTAACTCAGTTAATGAGGCATAACTTTTTTTAAAAAAGTATATACAGCTGGGGAATGTGGAATAGTCCTTCACTAAAGACTCAAACACAAACTTTATCAGAGCACCGGAACGAGTTTAAAAATAATAACGTAATAATAAATAAGAGGTGATGCATCTTTAGAGGGAGTGGGATATAAAAAGCAAGGACTCATCCCTGTTGATGGGAGACCCTAATGAGAGTGCATATTCAAGCAGCATCCACCCCACTCCTGAGCAGGGGGTGCCTATGTGCTGCCTATATTATCAGCTCAAGAGGAATTATTTTGCTTAGTAAGCTCTTTTTTTTTTTGCTTTTCTTTTTTTTAACTACTAATTAGCTTTATTTTGTTTCAGCATCAACTTCTCTTCCTTAAGTGATGCTGCTACGTATCTTAAGTTTTTACACTGCCACTCTAAATCCTAAGTGGGAGGAAACGTCTACACCATATATGATTTATGGGGAAAAAAATCATAGGCAAAACTAAATATCTGCCGGAAATCCATACAGCTTAACTAGCATGGCAAAAGATCCCAAACAGGAAGCATAGCAGGCAAAGCAGCTAGCGGCACAATTTTAAAATACTAATTTTTGGATTCTCTGTCTTGTTGGCCTACAAACCGTGCTGGATTGGGACTCCCTCGCGCTCGCACATCGTTCGATGCTGTGTGAGCAGGTGAGCCGGGTGCAAGGCAGCATCCCCTCTCCTCACGGCAATTGTGGGTAGCGCCTTCTGCTTCTGCGCAGCTCTCACGGGCACTGGGATGCGCAGAGCAACGTGGACCGGAGCAGCAGGGAAAGGCAAGCTGCGAATGGAAACATGAACTCGGCACCCGCAGCCTCGGTGGCTGGAGATGGAGCCTGGGGCCGGTTCAGCCCTTTGAACCACGCAAAGGAAAAGAGGAGCGTTGCAAAGCAATGAAAGGATGATGCGAAAATGCTGGGAAGAGCAATTGCTTCAAGCTGGGAACTGCACCCAGGCTTGGTTCCGCAGCAGTGGAAGGCAGGGATGGGAAAAGCAGCCTTGGTGACGCTTGCTTGACTCTCTGGGAAGAGCATGGCACAGCCACACCAGACCTCCACCTTCTTTTTCGTTCAAACAAATTATTTTTAGCATATATATATATATATATATGCTATTTTAGGATATATATATATATATATAAATGCTAAAATAACTTGTGTGTGTATATAAAAACATGTATATATAAATATTTATGTATACACACATACATTTCCTGGCTTCACGTCAGCAGAGTATTTTAAAAGTAAGGCTTGCGCGCAGTTCTCACGTGAATACAGAGACCCAACACTTGGCTACCGCCCTTGCAGGCTTTGCGGCAGGAGGGGAAATGCAGCCCCGTGGAGGGAGCTGGCCTGGGGCCCATGCCCCATTTGGGAGTGAAGAGCACGGTGCTCCAGGAACAGAGCTCACTTGGACCAAGTTGTCTGAGAGCCTTCAAACCACATCAGGCAGCCCTGAGGCACATTTATTTTGTCATCTGAGATTAAGTCTCAAAGTATATTTATAACATAGTTTCTTCTGAGAGCAATGCGTAATGTTTGTTAGAATAGCAACCCATATGCACTTTACATACACACCAGTGATAGTCTAGGTGCCTGAGATCTTGTCTGGTGCTTTTCGCCTCCCACAACTGCTGAGGAAAAAAGCAGTTTCTGCTACATTTCATGGCTAAGTGATGAACCAGTCACTGATACAAGCTTGACATCTGCTTCCCTAAATCTCAGAATATTAATAACCTTACTAAACCTCTGGTCATTTCACACTATCATCTCGCACACATACACTTTTGCAAGGCTTGGAAACTGAGGTCAGTAGTAATTACAGAGCCACGATGGGTAAACACAACAGGCTCACTTCGCTAAAGAGATTTAAAAATGGAGCTTTCTATTAATATTAGGATAAATTGGATGGAGGAGGGGTGGAGATAAAGGACAGTTTCCCTCCTATGTAGATAGCAGCAAGCTGAGTTAAAAGATTTCCAGGCAGTGCAACTTAAGTACTTTCACGGGATGCTTGACCTTACCATCCAGCCCAAAAGCCATATGGTAGTGATGAATGAGAGTTGTTCACTCTAATTAAAAACAAAGAATGTAATCTGCTAACCAAACAGATGTTCCTACTTGGCTTTCCTTAGTGGTGATCCTTAATAGTTGCTTGTATGCTGAAGTTCAAAACGCAAGCTGAAACCCTGGGCAGACAGGAAAAATATTTGCCCGCATGTATTTTATTTTTATTTTACAGGCAGGAATCTTTGGAGTCCGAGCAAGTGATTGATACCTTCCAGTTTGCAGAGCCTGTGGGGTTTTCTACACAAACTTAAAGGGACTAGCCAAAGGGCAGCCCATGGCTAGTCTTTTTCAGAAGTCATGGACTTTGAGCAAGATCCAGAGGACAGGGCAAGGGCAAAGATCACACCGAATTTTAGAAAGGGGAAAAAAGCAAAGCCAGGCAATTACAGACCAGGTATGCTAACCTCAATATCCAGAAAGACATAAATATTACATAATACATTTCTAAGCATCTGGAAGATTACAAGGTCTTAATAAACCAACTAAGGTTTGTCAAGAATAAACAAATCACGTCAAACCAGTCTAATTTATTTCTGTGACAGGATAATCTAAAAACTAGTAGATGTGATTTATCTTGTCTTTAGTAAGACTGCTGGTGCTGTCCCACATGACATTCTTACGAGCTAACTGGGGAAATATGGGCTATTATGAAATCACTCTAATGTGAATGCACAGCAAGCTGAAAAATCTTTCTTACTGAGTACTTAGCATTTATCAGAGGCTCTCTGGCTTTCTGAAAAGTATGACAAAGACGACAGAAGAAAGAAGGCTGTCTGTGTTTCATGCTGTTTAATGTTTGCATTAGAAACAAGCACCATGAGCATGTGCATGTCGATGCAGCGTGTGAATGGAATCAGCCTGGGAGTGCTTTCTGAGAAATATATTTTTAAATTAAGAAAGTAAAATTCAATTAAAATTCAATTAAGAAACATGCACAGAACTGAACTGAAAATTAAAAAACACAAACAAACACAAAACAAACAAACAAACAAACAAGCCCTGCCTGCACACACACAAATGGAGAATCACTGCTCAGGCAGCAGTAGGATGGGAAGGATCTGAGGAATTACAGCGGCTCAGGAAATGGGCACAAGTCAACAACAAGGGCATTTGTCTGGTATGTTGTACGCAAGAAAGCAGAAGTAACTGCTTAGACTTTCACTGGTTTAAATATCTAGGTTTGGACATCATCCTTAGGAAGGAAGGCAAAATGAAAGAAAAGTCACTGAGACATAACTGAAAAAAAAAATGTGCATCATGCTTATGGAGCTGCTCGTTAGCAATTTGTCCCTCCAGATTTGACCCAAGACAGGGCGGCAGGCTGGGAAACGTTTGCTCTCTCTGCTGCTGTTGGCTGGACCTATTCTACTCCCCGCTTCAGAACTGGCTGTGAATAATAATACTATTTTACAATAAATGTAAAGCAGTTATGGAAGCATTAATATGCACTGTGCCTTTAGGGATATAATGTAAATACAACGTGCCAGTAATGTTAAAGGGTTAGAGATACAAGTCCATATTACACAGCTGTTGAGGTGGAAGCTGTTCACAAGGCAAGTCGTTTGCAGGCTGCAAAGATTACAGCATGAGAGCAGCTTCCCTGCCACTTAAGTATAGCACTGAAAAGCCTTCATTAGAATTTAAAATGACACCATATGCACCCATGGCATCACAGTATGAAGGATACTAGCGTTGCAAAGTAAAAACGGGTTTCGGTCCAGCTGTTGTCATTTAAAGTGAAGTCTAATTTTCATCTGTATACTTCTGGGTAGCTCTTTTCTGCAACTCCCCCTTCATCTGAAGGTATCAAGATGAAATGCCAAAAAAAAGGCTACTGAATTGAAAAGCTGCTAAAGTTTATCTACTTTCTCTCTCCAGGACAGGTTTATCATTCGTTGTTCTGAACAGCAACAAGTGTTGAAACATCCACAAATATGCAAAATCAGTCACGGTACAGGAAGACCCAACTGCTTCACTCCTCAGGTAGCTGTAAGTGGTTTTGGCAAACATTCAAACCATTCATACCTTTCTAGGAAGACAATTCCCAAGAGGCGAAGTTGTGTTGTATGTTGTCATTTCCAAATAAGCCATACTTAGTGAAATATACAGAAATAATTTGTAAGGGACATAAGAAAACAGGAGTAAAATATATTATCTAATACAGATACTCAGAGGCAAGAAATGATCATGGGGTTAAATTACAGTAAACTGTGGGCTTTTTTATTTTGTTGAAAAGTACATTTTTTTTACTGGATTCAACATTGTAATAAGATGGAAAGAGGTCCACTGGTAAGGGAAGAAAAAAAAAGCAAAAATTTGGAAATACTTGACACAACAACAGCTTTTCCAATATCTCATAGGCAGGCTGTAGTAGATGTTTTCTCATTTCCATGGAGAAAGTAAAGTCTTTACTGACATCAGTTTAGCAAAACGCTGGTCAATTTGAAACCTGCGTTACTTCTTTTCTTTTTTTTTTTTTTTTTTGTAGATATCTAGCTTTCATTCTGAACCCATGCTTTAACAGTCAGAATTTATCCATATTTAATAACAATTCTACCAGTTTTCTAAATCAAATAAATTTAACTTTGTCCTCCAAGCAATCACCTCGGTATTCCAGTATGTAAAAAATACTTTCATTATGTTTATTATAAAAATATAAATGTTTCCACTACAAATCATTTTACATTAGTAAGAGGCCATCTACAATTGCACAATATATAAACTAAATGAGTAAGTAATGCTTTAAAATACAAGTTAAAAGTAAATACATATTGCCAATCAAATCACATCTATACATTGCTTATTGAATGCTAAGTAACAGCACAAAACTAGATATGTTAACAGAAATAAATAAAATGGAAACTATATTTAAAGATACAAAACCAATAACATGGTATGCAATTTTGTGAGTAGTTGCTTTTTGCTTGATGTCGATAACCAATGCAAGTCCTGTACAGGAAGATGGCCACACAAATTCTAATATGTCTACTCCACAATGAAGAATTGTACACTGCTATGTTTACATATGTACATGGGGAAAAGGGAGTATAGGATGTTTGCAACAGAGGCCACTTACAGTACAAATCAACTTTTGACAGGGAGAAAAAGCTAAATGTATTTTAAATGCTCTACTTCTAATAGTAAAAAAAAGCAAAATCGAGGTTTTTTTTTTCCCCAAGCATCAGTGAGATTTAATCATTTATATTGAGCATGCTTAAACAGTGGGCAAGGAATATGACATGATAAGAAGAGAAAATTCAGGGTGTTTGGTGCAAAGCTTCCAGTCCCAGTACAAAACTGGATTCTCATTTTCAGAAGCATTTCACAGGTCTCTCCCTCCCCTCCCCTCAGCTGCAGAGTGAAGCTGAAGAGAAAAATCAAGAAGAATATGTTATAAAAAGCCATCACCACACATACTGTGTCCAAATGGATTTTGGTGACTTAAATTCACTAACAATGTCTGATTTCAATCTTAATCCTAAATTGAAGAGAAGCAAGGCTTTGAACAAACTAAGCAAGTGGAAATATAGCTTTGTATTTGAGATGCAGTATTTCACTACAGATGGCTATCTATCATGAGAAGTTCTTCATAAGTGCTTTCCATTTTTAAAGTATTTTCAATTTACTTTAAAGCCCATTCATTCTTCTTTCTTTAAAACCCACTTGCTTTTCTTTCAGATCACATAAATAAATGTTATCCTGTGAGTATATTTCAAACTGAATCCTCTTAAGCATGCTCACTGCCAGGAGTCACTAAGTAGCTCATCTGCCTCTTTTTAGCCACATGTGATGAATGTCCTCTCTTTACATTTCCTAAGTCTTGGATCTGTGAGGAACAATTTAAAAGCTGATTCAGCTACACAAATGCAGAGAACTGCCCCTTCCCTTGCATATGTGCCCTGTTCTGCTCGGACCTTAAAAAAACAAACCCAACTAACATCAAAAGCAAAAGTAACTAACTGCTTTTACCCGCATGGCAAAACGAGGCATGCCATATAGTAAACTGCCTTGCATACAGTCTGGGATCATCTGCCTGTCTTTTCAGGGACTCGCTGCTATTCACCAGGAAAAGGTTTAGGTTTAAGCAAGGCAATTTGTAAATCCAGAGTGTTTTACAGGGTCAGCCAGTGCTTGACTTCTGCATGCTGTGTATCAAGCCTAGAGTGCTAAGAAGCTTACTG
Source organism: Crypturellus tataupa (assembly GCA_034781795.1). Classification (NCBI taxonomy): domain Eukaryota; kingdom Metazoa; phylum Chordata; class Aves; order Tinamiformes; family Tinamidae; genus Crypturellus; species Crypturellus tataupa. The sequence goes on along the minus strand of JAWLRI010000296.1, from coordinate 4,182,282 downwards.
CGTCTGCATGGAGCGCAAAAGGTGCCTCAGGCCGTGATTTAAAATAACGGTTTCCAGGGCAAATAGCACTGTCCGCTCAGAGTAAAGATTAACATGCACAGGAGCAAAAACTTACAGCTTGAGTTAGTGGAAAAAAACACAGGGGAGGACTTGGGAACCCTGCCCGTGAGGTTCCTCTTCCTACTGGGTACTGTGAATGCTGCCCTAAAGGCAGTCTCCTCTCTGCTTTCGTTCAAGCAGCTAATCAGAGCTTATTCTTCTCCTTCAAAGCACTGCAGCATCCCTTACTCCTTGACTCACCTTCTGTAACTGCCTTTTGGATGGAGTCTGGTATTTTTGGTTATATGAGAACCCGTAGCAGACTGCATCCTTGCAAGTGCTCGAGTTTTGGGACTGTCAAATAGCCATGAGATAGGTAATGTGTTAGCCCTGCCAAGACTGGGGTGGCACCAGGCACATGCACATCAGCAAACACAGGTGCCTAAGGAACCTGAGAGTCAAAAGGTAAAGCCCCTGCAGGAGGGCAGCTGAACAAAAGCCTTCAGGATCAGACTTAGGTAAAACTAGACACCAAAGTCCTATTTCATGAGCTTAAATTATCCCTTTTCACCTGGCTGCAAGTCACCATCTCAGCATAATTACTGGTGGTTGCTTACATGGTCATACATCTTCCTTTGAGTTACATGACCAAGTAGAGCATCAGGAGCAGGATCTATGAAATGGCAACCAGAACCGGATCGCTCCTCCGTGACGTCAGAAAACGCCCTCCTCGGTTAATGTGGGATGCAGATCTGACTGCAATTATACGCAGTAGGCAAATATGCCACGGGAACACTGCCTGAGAATAGCGGTACTTATGTCAGGCTTTGGGGAGGTAAAGGAAGTGCATGTGCTTGACCGAAGGAGGTGTTGATTTGGAGGTCAATATGCATAAAATTCTGCCACGATATGAGCCCATGTTAAAATATCTTTCACTGCAAATGGAAGGAGTGTTAGCAATACCAGATGATTTCTTTAGTGATGTAACTAGAAAAAGACCATCTTTCTTTCCTTCTATATTCCATATATGATGTTATGAGCATAGAATTATCTAGAAATTAACCTTCAAACAATTGCTCAGGTTATACCAATGAAGTTTGGATAACATGAGACAGATGGCAGTAATACAGCCAGGTCAAGATATTTAAGCATAAATATAAACAATAATGGAAAAAAAAAGAAATAAATATGTATTTTAAAAATTAATACTTTTTCTATTTAAATGAACAAAGTTAGGGAAGCTAACATCATGGCAAACATCTTTTGTCAACTAACTCAAAGTCACTACAAACTTTATTTCTGCATTCCTTTCTTAAGTTGGAATAGCATATTACAATGACAGTATAGTAAATATGGCCAGATATGGTTTGAGGTATAGTCCTCTATTCTCCTTGCTTTTAAAGAAATAAAATACCTGTTACAGATCTCTTCTGTGTATAAAAATACTGTCTTTCTTTCTTCTTGTTTGCTGTATAGATCAAATACACAGCTTTTGCGTCCAAGTTTTTTGTATGTTACTCAGTCACTTAGTAATCAAATGGCTCTAGGTTTTAGTATCATTGTTTTTTACTTGGAAGGAAGTACACATTTTTTTCCTTTGAAATTTATTATCTGCATCAGTCATTTAAGAGCACCCACCCTTTAGGATTAATAGATAGAAAAAAAAAAGTTCACTCCTATTCTTAAGGCATTTATACTCAATATATGAGTGTCTTAGTGGGTTTGCAATTTCAACCATTATGTTTCCAAAGCTGTTGCAAAGAACTCCTTCAAATCGTGCCGTTTACCAGCCATCACTTCTGCCCTTTGAAGCAACTTCTCTGCCTTTTTCATCCCGAGCAACATCATTTTGGTACCTTACACGGGAACGGGGTTGTTCTTTGTATGAGTTTCTAGAGCTTTGATACTGCTAATAATCTTCTTTTGTGGCCCCACAACTGTAACGCCGACTTTCTTCATGTCGCTGGAAGAAAGAGAACACGCAGTGCGTGAGCAAGCACATCTCTGTGATGTGAGCTGACTTGAACAGACAGCCATCAACTTATACTGCTGCACAGGAGGAGCCTCCATGCATGGAAATACTCCTGGCACACAAACCCTGGTAGAAAAAAGTTCTAAGGGACTTTACATGAAAGTAGCAGGAGACTGCAAAGGACAAAAAGAAAAGAGTACAGCTCATTTTGCCTTGCTCTGCGTTCTTACCCGAAAGAAAGGCAAGGAAACAGTGTTTTGTAAGGATAAACATCCTGGGATTTGAGCCTTATGGGCAAAGGGTTCACTTCTACGTCAGCTATGAGCTCGAGCTCTCTACGGCTCTCGACCATCTCCATGGTCCTACCAGTCTGACGTCAGCTCCTCCTGGCCAGTGCTGATATCTTGCTCTTACGTCCTGAACTCTCTGAACGGTTTTCATAACTGTGGTATCAACGTGACCAAACTTGCAGGGTAAACCATGATTTTCACCTCCCGTTTCTCCAGGCAGTGCATTCTCTTTGCTCCTTCAGCAACAGGAAGGTGGTTTAACACCTTGCTAAGAGCTAATTAACCAGTAGCTGACAGGAAATTGGACATTCCTAGAGGATTTCTGCACTGTCCCCATGGGGTAATTGTTATAATAAGCCATTATCAGCCTTTTTAAAGTTGCAATAATACACTAATTAACAACATTAATGTTTTTAATTTTCAATATCGCAGCAGTTGGTTACTTCTTCCTCACTTGTCTTGTACCCATCTATCCCATATAAAGTGAAGATTTTCTTTGACAGTGAGTTGTGATGCCTTTTTTTTTCAGGTGCAAGGAGAAATTAACATATTGTTCCTTATCACAAGAACAAAGACAGACCATATTTGAACATAATAAACGGCAAAGTTTTAAACTCCCAAGTTTACTATGTTTAAATATTGAAACAGGAAGCAGGAGGGAATTCAACTCATGAATCATTATTAACAATGCTATTTCTTCAGAAGAAATTGAAATTTCCTTGGCATAAGTGAAAAAAAAAATCTATGAGACTGTAGCCTTTCAAGCTATCAACAGAGCAGCTAACAGCATGTATTCCAAGTACAACATTAATAGAAATTTATCACTTCAAACACAGCATTTTGGCTACGCACTAGAAACTTTGGTTCAAACTTACTCTGTGGAAATCTTGGCTATGGTGTCACAGGAACTGTATTCCACGCCTGTGAAAATGTCTTTGCACTGTCCTGTCCGGAAACCGTTGAGCCAGTCACCCGTTGTGCGGAAGGCTGAAATATCAATGTTGCTTTGGTCCAGGAGAAGATTTGATGGCCTGAAACAAAAAGAAGAAGGTGATGAAAGCTGGGGAGCAGGGTTTATTTGTGCCTGGACTTAACAGCAGCAGTTAGAGCTTCCAGGCTGCGTGCAGCTTTTCTGTTCATCTGTGGAATTTATCTCTCACTGAGGCCTCATTTATCCTTGTTGGCAGCTTTGAGGAACACTGTGTAATCATTTTGCTCAAGAACTGCAGCTTTTCAAGTCCACAGTTTACATCACTGAAGTACCGCCAACTCATGACACGTATGGTTACATCACCATTTAATGTGTCTAAGCATTAGCAAAGACAAGCCTTGTTCAGATGTTATTTATGTGATTCACCTGGTCTCAAACAATGTACTACTTCCGAATGCATGCTCTTAATTTCAAGTGTTGGTAGAATTTGCACATATCAACCATTCAACGTATTGCAGCTATTGCAAAACCCTAGATAGTGCTATTACTGTTGGAAGCAGAAATAATTGGACACTAGTGGCTCTAAAATTATATTAAGTCTAAAAATCAAACAATAAGGAAATTTGCAAGACAAACACAACTGCCCATGTGAGATTTCTATTTTACAATGCACAGAGAGAGAAAAATGAGGAAATTTGTTGCTGAATATACTGAGCCAAACATACATGCATTTGTATACGGCAGTCATAGGTTTCCATTCTATAATATCCAATAAAGATATAATTATTTTCAAAGTAAGAATAGAATCATCTGCCTTTGAAATGAGGTTGATGCTTATGTAGAATACCAAACTGACATGGTGGCAACCTTTTTTTTTTACTTAAAAATCAAAGAAGAAATCAGTTAGAAATCACTTCCCTTTGCTCTCTTAGAGCACTTCAGATCTAACACCGAAAGGAGTCAAGACTACAGCTCTAAGATGGTTGCTCAATCTTCAAGCCCTTTGCTGCATTTTTGTTTCAATGCCATCACTCCTCTTCATGCACATCATAGACGCTCACTTGTCTCATGAAAGCCACTAGACAAGGAACAGATTGTAATGATTTTGTGCTACAACCCATTCTGAGCAGAACGTAACAGTGAAATAAGCCATCTCTTATTGCATTAATCACCTATTTAAGCATTCTCCCCAGGAACTAATATAGGTACCGAAGTGTGGAACATTTCCTGTATGAACCATGCATTCATTTAAGCACTGGTTTAGAGAAGCAGATTGTTATTACAACATTAAAATACATGAAGGAAAAATACCAATATTGTGCCTAAAAATACCTAAAACCTATTTCAGGTTAGCAGTTAAAAGCAACAATCCTTCCATATTGCAGATGGATTTTGAATGCAATCATTTTCTATTTTCTTGGCATTATAGTGCCAAACTCTTCATAGCTGAGTCCCTGGATCTTTTTCTTATCTCAATAAGAGAAATTAAAGAAACATATCGTTATGTTTCTTTATCCATTTAAATATTTATCCTGTCTGTCTACCTAGAAGCTATTTAGAACAAAACAAGTAAAGGAAAATAAAGGACTAAATGTATATTTTTTTTTATAAAGGAGGAAGTGTATTGCAGCTGACCCTATACTTTGCATACTGAAAGTGGCACAACTGTCTGTTCCTATATTGATCCAAATTCTGTGCTGTCCAAACATGGGATTCTGGTTTTCATGGTCTTGTTATCATGTTATGATTTTTTATCTAAGGACATAGAGGTTAAAACAATCACCAGTCCTTTCCTATTTAGTCTCTAGAGACAGCATTTACCTCACTTTAGTTCCAACTGTCTAAAAATACAGCGTGTAAGCTTTCTGAACTACTGTTACAGTCCGTGGAGAGATGGATCTGCCCATTTCGAAACGGGTCTTCAAGACAAAAGGCTTTCATGAGCTGCCTAACTTTTAGGGTGGGAAATAAATCTGTTCCTTGCTGTTTTTTCTCACTAACTTGCTATTTTTTCTAAGCTCTGTAAGCCTCTGAATGGCAATACAATCAGTAGTGCTTTCCTACTGACAAGGCATCTTACTAATTCTAATTATCTTACTACCTCAGTGCTAATCAGTAGGATAACAGCTTCCTCAACCAGTCGGATGCTATTAGAGAACATCACCTGCTATTTCCTCACTTTTCTGTCCACTGAAAAACAGGTTCCCACAATGAAAAGCTTTTAGCTCTCCTTCAGAATATAAAAAAGAAATGTTTTAGGTATGAGCAGCTTATGGGGGTGTTTATGTCACCTCATGCATAAAGCTAAGCACATGCCTAGCTGTGAGATCAGCGTGGTGCTGACTTATGAGCACGCGAGACTGAGCTAGAGGATATCCAAAGCAGTCCTTGCTGCAGCTCCACAATCTATCTTCGCTGTTAGATTTTATTCCCATGAATCTAGTGAACAATCACCCGCAGAACAGCCTGATTACTACAGCCTGATTTGGATGGCTAAATCCATCCAAAATGAATTTCTTCAATGGTAGGAAGTAAAATGAGATGTGGTGGACACTCCATACTTAGAAGATACTGATTATACAGTCTAACTGGTAGGTTACAAATATTGGTACCTCTTCATCCCAAAGCCAAATCACCTCTGAGCACTGCAAAAAATAAAGGCTAAAGCAAGAGTTTGTAAAGGTTCCCAGGATCATTAAGTGTCTAAATAACATCAAATTCAAACTCTTACAAGCAGCCTAGAAATTCCCAACAGAACCTCTGTAGCCCAACACTTGTTTTTGTTAAGTTTCATCAAGACGAGAAGTACTAAAATAGCATACTCTTGCAGTACATCTGACTCACAGTGAAAGCAGGAAATACCACATCAGTTACACTGGAACTTTTAACCTGAATTTTGAAGAAAAAACAATCTGTCTTTCAGAACAAAACAAAACAGAAAAAGTATTGGCTACATATTAAACAGCACCTTGTACCCTTCATGCTTTGCTAACCGTTATAAATCAGCTGATTCCTTTTGATATCAGAAAATAATTTTTAGTATCCTTTTCCCTTGTGGGATCCCAGGACACCATTTCAGAGCTAGTTGGATGCTTGAAAACCTGACTTCAAAAATCACAACTGGACGAATGCTGCTGCATATCCAGTTTCAGCTGTCATGGGGCTTCAGAACACTGATGTCCCTGGCTGGGCACATTTGGCCTTTCTTCTCTCTAGAGCCTAGCCAGGACAAGAGGGCTGGTGCCCACTGCAACCGTCCGTGGAGATGCTGTGGCAAATGATCAACCATTGACCAGCTATGGCCCTTACACCATGAGAACAACCATAGATGAAAACGATAGGCAGAAAACACCAGAGTCCTGCTCTGCCCCTAAATAAGAAAGGAAATCATATATAACAACACCAAAATAAAGCCTGAACTAAGGAAAGAAGATCCAACAGACTTATGTTCTTGTTCTCATGCTAAAAACAGATCACAAGACCTACATGATATACAGTTTTCCAGTTTAGGACTCAGTTTTGACAATAAGGCCCAAGATGTTTTTATTCAGTAGCTGCACAGCCTACATGTCCCTGACTACTGTTTGTCCCAAGAAGAGCCAATGCTTTTTATTTATAGTTTTCCGGGTATAGTGTCTGGAATCCCAGGACATTTATTAAGAGTATTTATGAAGTGTTCTTAGTGATAAAGCATGGAGTTTTTTTTTTTTTTTTTCCCAGTCTTGTATGTCTTTTTAACTTAAATCTAATAAAACAAGGCCTGACTCAAGAATCACTAATGAAGAAAAAAGTATAAACAAGTTGAAATAGAACAGGTCTCTAGGATTAGGAATTAGAGTGGCCCAAAAGAGCTTTTATGTTTATTACTTGGATCAAAGTATCATCAGAACAAAAAATATGACCTAATTTTAATGTAAGTGACCTCAGAATAACCAGCACTGTAAAGTATCATTTTTCTCCTCGTAGGATTCCAAACAAAAATTAGTTACTTTCCTCCTCAGAGAGGACATCTGGACAGTTTATCAATGAACAGGAATTTGTCTCACTGGGAAGAGCCTGTGATGTCTCCTCACATGCACCGAGGGAAAGCTGGGCTTTCAGAGCATCTGCACGCAACGGCAGTTTCTTTCCCCTTGACCCAGCCCCTAGACAGAAGGGCTGAACATGAAATTTATGGTCTGGGTGATGTGCGCCATGAGCTCACACTTTACTAGACAAATTAGATGGGTTGCAATCCGTGCAGCTGTAAACGACGTCCTGCAGGGTTCCACCTGATCTTTTACAGCTTTTCATAAATCAGTACCTACTAGCTTCAGAAGAGAGTCATTAAAAAGAAATCATGGAAATTACATGTTTGCTCAGGGGAAGTGAAATAGAACATTTCCCTCTGTCTTTTCTTCTCTTATTATTTCCCCCGCCTCCTTTTTTAAAAAGCTCTTTTTATTTTGTTGCTTTGACCAAACTACAATATCCCTGCACAGTCATCTGTCGACTGCCATGGAAAGACTTTTGATCCTCTTCATCCTTACTGTGTGTCTATCTACAAAGCTGTATTTGCTGACATGTGGTGCCCCGAAAAAAAAATCAACAAGACTCACCTTAAAGAGGAACATTTAACAGCGAGATGCCAGTTACAAAATGCCCTATTGCTGAAAGTTTCCCTGGATGTGGAGAAGGTGGATGCGGATGGCCATTATGTTAACAGTTGGAATTAACCTTTGAGACGTACACAGTGGCAGGGGGAACTCCAGTTTGTTATCATTAGCACAGCTCTTTGTCACAAAGCAGGGAAGCTTTTGTTATACCACATAATAATCACAAAGAACCCCTAAAACATCATTAGAAACCTGCCACTATGGCAGGATAATCTCATCTACAGATGGCTGTTATTTGTTGAGAAAGGAAGAGAGAAATTTATAAGTTCAGATTAAAAAAAAAAAGAAAAAAGACAAATGAGAGGAAAATATCTTGTCATTTCTTATGCACAAAAGATAGGATTCTGCAACTACACAGTTGGTTGTTCCTAGGTGGTAGTACAGCCTCCCTTTCCACTCCTTCCTCCAAACAACAGAAGTCCTCTTTTAGAACTATCAATTTCCTTTCTACAGGCAGCCTTACAGGACATACATACTTTCTTCTCCTTTAAAGAGGAAAACATTAAAAAAGATAAAGTAATTTCCTGTGGCAAATTTTAGGTGTTTATAATCTGATTTTGTTAAGTCAAATTCCTCCCTATGCGGGAATTTAGGCCCTTAAAGTCCTGAAGTCACACAGGACTTTTTACTTTCTAGCCCTACAATGTCCATTGACAAAAAAAAAAATTACCACAGCTTCCTCTTGGAAAATGAGCAATTAAAATTTCAGCTGCCCCTAGATGTCGATCCTCCAGCTGTGCCTCAGATTAGGGTTTTTAAGGAGCTTCTATCTTTTCAGCATCCTAGCAGGGTGCATCATCCGCCTGGGTGTATCAACGCTCCTCAATTTACTTTTTTTCCCCACCAAAACCTGTGAAGACAGAGGAGGCAAAAAATACTAGCGTGTGGCTGGAATGCTTTTCTCTTTCCCATAATAGAGCTTAAGCTGTGCTGCAGCAGAAGCAGCAGGAGTACCGCGGCTGGCCATTTGGTGGGATTCATAGCTGCTCAGAGAAAAACCCTCAACAGCAACCAGTCATTCCTGGCAGGACAATCTATAGCGTCTTTAACAGAGGGGGGGAAAATGCCTTAGAGAGCTTTTAAAGCACCGTTCAGGCTCTTAGGGCCTTCCATTTTCTCTATATGACTAGCCTTATATTTTGCATTTGGCTGCACGGTGGACTTTGACAGACAGAGCATTTACTACAGCAGGCACCAGCTTTGTGCAGTTTTCTAGGGTTTCCAGCTTAGAAAGGCCTTTAACGCTAATGACGGCGGCACGTGGTAAACTTGGCACACTGAGCTAAGAACAACAGAACCAAATCCCTCTGAACCACAACACACAGCAAACTTACAAACCAAGGACACATTCTGACCAGTCTGCACTACTATTTAAATTCTAAACTATATACCTCAGTCAGCTCTGAATTCTTGCCCAAATTTCGTCAGCAGAGTCAAATTGGAGGTGTGAAAGTGCAAATAGATGTTTTACTGCACACACGAAAAGGAAGCCCTATCAATTTTGAACTTTGGAGGAACAATGGTGCATCTGTATTTTCCTCGGGCATGACATTCGTCACTGCTGGATAAAGTCACACAGCAACAGGCCTTTCATGTCCCATCATGCTGACTAACAGAAGTGCCCCCAAATCCCTTAAGTCTCACTCCTGCATTCCACATGCAACCCAAATTATGATCATACAGCAAGGGGCATTATTTATGGAAACTTTCATTTTTCTGTGTGATCTGTAGTTAAGTTTTTCCCACATCAATGATTTCATTGTTTTAAACTTAGCTAAAGGACAGAACTGTATTAGGTTTACATTATTTGAATTCTTTTAGAGCAGGCTGTCCATTTTAGGATGCAGAATATATTGTTGCTGTTTTTTTTTTGAATGGGACTAAAATCATATGTAGGCTTCTGTTATGCAGCGTTCTGCCAAGCCTGGGCCCTTTTGTTGATACTTGGAAAAACATAAAGCATGAGCAGCGCTGAAAGGTTCTTAATATAAAATGGAGAGCTCCTTCCTTCATTCTTAAAGCTTCTAAGAGTGAGAAGCAACCAGGCTAAACTACAGCAGGACAAAAGTATGTTTTGAGCATCTGAAAGTATCTGACTTGAATGTCAAAAAAAAAAAAACTTTTCAACAAAACTGAAAACTCTTTCACAAATATGCCTCCAATCACTGTCCTGGTATCTTCCTAAGAAAGTGGACAGAAATAACCATTTATTTTCACAAAACTACTGGAAAGCAGTAAGAGACGTCTTATTAATGACTTTCCATATTAGATACTTTGGGAAAGATATGAACTGAGAACAAAGACATTGAAGTAAAAACATGTCATTAAAGCCCCCTTCCCCTTAGATCTTCTTCTCAATATACACAATGGAAAATAAGTAGCAATTTTCAGTGAAGACCCAATGAAACTAACAAAAATGTAAGCTATTAACTTGGAGCAGCTTATAAAATTATTATTTTTTTTCTTCAAGGAAGACAGTTGTTTGCTTTTGCATTTTATATGTGAGACAATTACTTGCAATTCTTGTACCTAAATCATTATTAATTAAGGAAAGGTTACAGATCACTTAATAAAAAACATCATGAAATGTCAGGTGGTTCCAATTCAGTTCTTTATTCCCGTCCTAAATATATGTTTACAGTATAAAGGACAGAAGTAATACCTGACATCATCTTTCATTTTATCAAAAGGTTATGGAAGTAAAAGCACAAATACAGGAGCAGACTCATTTTTTTGTGTGTGTGTGCATTCCTTCCCAATTTTGAAATCAACCACAGAACTGGCAGAAATTCAGAATTTCTGAAAATTACATGTTTGAAAGAGAATATTTTTCAACTTTTCCAAATGCTCTTTTTTTAACAGGTGCTGTGGATTAACTTTGTTATTCTTACTTTAGCAGGCTCAAAATGACTATGTGATTTTCGTCCCACCTACTCCACAGATGTGAAACAAACAGTGCCACGTTCACCAGGACAGCAATCGGAAAGCTCCAGTGTGACTCACATTGCCCAAATCCCATTTCAGAACCCTGAAACCTGAAAGCCTCCCAGCAGCATAATCCACTTCGGGACATAAATGTTTAAAAGATATTTTTACTTATACACTTATATACTCATACACTGTGTTTTAGATGTATTTTCTCAAATATCTGGATATGATTCATACATAGAAAATGACAATATACAGACATTGTACATCTAGAGAGTCATCTTACATGGAACAGAGAAATGTTTTGCTCAGAAACTAATCAGAAATAAGTGAACAAGAGAAAACGAAGTGTTAATGAATCCATTTCACTTTTGTAGTGTACAAAAGAATCTGTTGTCTGACTCCTGCGTTATGTTTTTTTTCATACAAGTGAAACAAGAGCTAATAAGCCCATTTAGATCACAGCTTCATCAGCTGGCTAGCAGGCGGATGAAGTGATTCTGTCTCTCCTATTAAAGTTTAGAAAACTTTCCATCTGCTTTGTATCTGAATGAAATGTTCACAAATGTGAAGTAATACACAATGGACTAAAAAATAATAAGCTCAAATAGAAAAATAGAGAAACTGATCAAACCTGGAAGAGCTATGAACTTACTTCCACCCCAAAAATATCCAAACAACCTAGCAACTCAGTCATAAAAATGAACATAATGCTCAGATAACAAGAAAGAACAGCAAGACATAAATCAAAGAAAAATATGATAAGGTTAAGCTTTAGCAAGCTATATGGCTTAGACAACTTGACACAAACTGAATTTTATATCTACAGCCTTACAGAGCTAGAAATATACTCAAGACAACCTAAAGGACACAAAACATCCAAGAGCCTATAACTAGTGTAGCCTCTGCTGGAAAAGGCTCAAGGTAGCCACCTAATTAAAAAGTGAACTTTGACTGGTAAAAAAAAAATATCAGCCATAGCCTCTGTACTTTACAAGGAATAGGAAAGGGATTTTCACATGAATTACAGTTGAAGTACAACACTGGAAAGATATTATCAAACATTTTTTGCTGACGTTATAAATAAGGTTTGCTGAGGTAAGGTTGACAATGTAGAAAAATTTGCAGAGAGAAGGTCAATAAGGATAAAAATTCCCAGGCATCAAGAAATTATTAGATGCCAAGATGTTGCTAGATGAGGTAGAAAAATTTTGACTCCTCTCCTATATTTCTATGAGATATTAGTATAAAATATGCTAAGGCTATGGCCTTTGAAAAAGGAACACAGTCAAGCACACCCTTCAGTTAAAGTCAGCTAAACATAATGTAGCAGAGGACAGGGATATCCTATGCACCTCCAAGAATGTGCTTTTAAATAGAATATAAGATCACCGTGACTACTTTAAACAAACATTAGCTCTAAAATCCGTAAGAAGAGAACAGGCTTTGCATCTGTAACAGAGATCATCAGGCTGAACATTTTTCCTGACCAAGTGCATTTTGAACACCTCTAGGCATATGCTGGGGATGAAGCCGTAGCATTCCCTCAGTAGCAGGGCAGAACGGGGCAGAGGAGACCTCTGGAGCTTAGATTATTTTTACTTCCTACGGGTATGTGCAGAGGTGCTGTGGGAGTACTTCAGCCTCAAATAACAACGGAGAGTAGCCGTCTGACGTGATGTAATCCACCAGGCCCTCTGGGTCGAGCAAAGCACTTATCACACAGGGCTTTACCACTCCAGCAATGTCTGTCCCTCCCAGGATGCAGACGGTAAAACGAAATCTGCTCGGAGATTGATCGTACTCCTTTTCCTTTGGAGCTGCCCTGAATCCCTGCCCTTCAGTTCCTATTCCTGCACATAACTCTACAGCAACCCAATCCCCTTTTTAGCCTGGCTTCTTATTTTTTTCTCCAGCAGCCTTTACAAAAGGCATCAGGGATTCAGGCACAGGCTAGGAGACCTGCAGGCTCCTGCTGTAGAAGTAGGACAAGTTACCTGACAGACGTGCCTCTGCAACACACAAAGCGTGTGAAGGTTGCTGCAAGTTCCTTTGAGTTTTAGCAGCCTCCTTCCCCTCTTCCCATGCTGCGCCATGCACGAGCAGAGAGCATCAGGATAGGGAAGCGAGAGTTTGCATCGCCCCTGCCAGTAAATCATGGAATGAAACAGGAGCAGAGAAAGTCGGAGAGAAGGAGAGGATCTCTCCTCTCTCTCCTCCATTGCCCTTGCAAAATGGCAATGCAAGGCTGCATTTTGGTGCTGCTGAGCAGAAGCTAGTAGGTGCAAAACAGCACTCAAAGTGAATGGGCTCCCCATGTGAGGATATCAGCTTTTCTGCACGAGCTGATGGTTCAGCACTTTTCAGATCTGCTGGGGTTCAACTCCTAATTACAAAGACAAAAAACATGGCAATTTTGCTTTTGCTTGAAATGCTATATATGCAGGCACTGATTCCTACAGTCAAAAACCAAACACAATATGTGATACTCATGATCCCAGCTCCACTGTCGGAGTTCAGCAGACCACTTCGATATATCCCTACAGAGTAATTATTTGCATGAGTCCCTTGCAAAATAGCAGTGCAAGATGCTTGACTAAGAAGATAATGGCTAAACAACTCTGTTTCTTTTTCAAGGCAGTCACCTTGCAGATAACAGAAATAACTGTTCCAGTAAACACTTTGGCTAGCTGTGTGTTAAATAGTCACCAATCAAATTATTACTATATAATTACTGTGCAAGCATTCCTCTCTAATTATATATATTTTAATAGCAGAGCCCATTAGTACGACAACCTTCCTTTTTCCTGGAAGAGGGAAGTCTCTGGGGTAACAGCAGGAGGTAATTAGACTAGTCAGCCTCTACCTCAGGATGCAACATAATGCCAGGGGACAGGAACAAGGAGGCAAGGTCCCTGTTACCTGCACAGCAGGCTGCAATATCAATGCAGTTCTCCAAGCTGCACTGCCTTAGCTCCAGTTCCCTTTTTGTGCTTTCTCATTAGACTGCTGTGATGCGAAGTGTGATTTATTAGAAGTAACGCTCTGAGAAGCACATTTTGCTGTGCTCATTTTTAAAGCTTGCCTCGTGTCAGACTCTGGTCTCTTGTCCATGGAAGCAACCCTCCAAGACCTGGGTCTGACACAGCAGAGAAGAGGAGTAAATCATTCACTGACTGTTTTGCAGATGGAAGATTTCTCACTAGTGTTTGTGCTAAAAATAATTTTAGATCTCTTCAGATCACTTCAGTAGGAGTATGGCATTTTCTGCATTATATAAACCAATTCACTTACACCCTACTTAACCAAAGCTCTTATTTCACCACGTCCTCGTTATGTCTTTAGGTGTCAACACACTCTTCAGCTACTCCTTCTCAATGAGATAATGCTTGTCTCAATACAGTGATGTTCCAGACTGTTTTGAATAAACAGGATTATAAATGAATGTTTTTAATGCAATTAGGAATACTGCATGTGTTGGAAATTAATTCATAGTTATAGCACTGATCTAACAGAAAATGTAGGTGCCTTTTAAAATATGTCAAGATGAAAATATTTCAAGATGAAAAGATTTTTTATATGAATAAAATTAAGGTTATTTGTCAAGGAAGAGTGCAAAACAGTTACAAAAGAAAAGCTAGTTTTAACCTGCAAAACACTATGTACTTATAAAACATAAGGTCCAGAGAAGGAAAAGGAAATCTACATTATGACCTTTGCTACAGAGACACTTATCTGTGTCTCTGTAGTAAACCTCCGCTCAATCTTAGAATGGGTTTCACAGTCTTAGCATAACTGCTTTGCTCAATTCAAATAACTAATAATAAATTGGCAAGAAAAATAAGAGCAATAATAAAGATAATAACATTAAAGCTCTCTTCCACATAGACAGCCAGGAAGCTACCTTTAGCCTTCAAGATTGCATATAGATACAGTTAAAAGTTGAAAAAGTGGGTTAACCAAGTAAACAAATTCTAATTATGGAAGATGAAGAAAATAAAGCCATTTATTTATGTTATGTGCAAAGAGAAATCTAGTATGTCACCTTGCCGCCGCATTGGTGATTATTTTCAGACTGCTGGGATTACGGATCAGTTTATCCAGGATGCTGACAATCTGCTCAAACTTGGGTCTGTTATTTCTGTCTTTCTGCCAGCAGTCCAGCATCAGCTGATACAAGGCAGCTGGGCAGTCCATAGGAGGTGGCAAGCGGTACCCTTCATCAACAGCCTTAATTACCTGCACAAGGAGAAAAGTTTTTGAAAAGCTGAAGGCATTTAAATCAACTTGTTCTTATCAACACTGTGAGCCACATTACCATGGACATTTTGTGTTTAAACAAATGTGTTTATTCACTGATTGTGTTGCAATGCAATGCTTCTGGTTTATCTGCAGAGTAAACCAGGCAGTAAATTAGGCATACAGAAAGAACTAAAGGAAAGCTAAGATACTGTATGTGACTTTGAGGAAGGTGAAAGTAAAAAGCAACTCATATTTGATTAAGCTAAATCCATAAGAAAAAGCTACAGTTCGTAAGATGCTTGTTTAACTGCGCCCAACTTCAGAAAGTCTTGCCTAATCATCCCCAGCAGCACATGATTTCCAAAGCCTGGTGGACATTCCACTCAGCAGAAAATAAACCTACCCTTTCACAAAAGACCCTACACTCACAAACTGAAGGCATGTAAAAGGAATTCCATTTTTATTAATCTCACAGTGCCAAAAAATACCAAAAACTGTAATTCTGTAAGCATAACTGCATGCCTCCTGCTATATACCCTATATAGCTACAATGGCGGGCAACAGAGATCCAATTCTTTTATCAATTGTCTAGGTGCAGCTTGCTGCTCAAACCTGAATTCTTTTTTTTTCTTCTAGTTTCTTTAATATAGTGTAGTATAAAGACTGCCTGCTATAATTGTTTTACCAACTTTTAAAGCTTAGCATGAGTAATGATACATAGCAAGCCTTTGGAAAATCTCTGTCTACTGATTGTGCTTTAGAAAATCCGACTCATTATTATCTCCTGCAGAATAAATCTATGATTAATAAGGTAACAGAAAAAAAAGACATATATTAAAAAAAATCTTATTTTGGAAAATACTAAGCTTCTAGCAAAGTATTTTAAGAAATACATTAATTACTTGGATTGCAGACTTAGATAGTTTGCCAGTACAGCACAGAAGTCTGTATTAGAGGGCTTCAAAACAAATGACTGTACTTCTCTACGTTGTTCCTTGATTACTTCCAGAAGTATTTTCGTTTCATTAAAATCTTAGTAGAAATGCTTTGCTTCTATTTTTCACAAGCTCTAACAGCAATTTATTCTGTGAATTTGACATTTATGGAAAACTTCTACAGAATATTAGAGAAGTGGAACCAAAGGGGATCACAGAAATTTAAGGAGGGAGTTTCTAACAATAAGCTAAGGAATGTAAAAGGGACTGACATCACCGCAGTGGAATTGCTTGAATTATCCAACAGAAAACCGCCACTGTGATAAAATTCTCTAATACATTCCTCAAGAGGTACAAAATACCCTGCTAAAAAAGATGTTAACTTTTTGTTAAGTTCATTAGGACTTTTACTTGACCAGGGAGATTTGGAGATTTTCATTTCTACATCTTACTCAGTGTCAATGTCAAAAACTCAGAGCCACCTGGTTTCATTATGCTTCACTTCCTTTCACAGCTTGATCCTTTATTTGAGAACATAACTCAGATAACAATATACTCACATCCTGGTTGGACATCTCCCAGTATGGCCTCTCTCCGTAGGACATCACCTCCCAGAGAACAATCCCGTAGCTCCACGCGTCGCTGGCTGACGTGAACTTGCGGTATGCAATGGCTTCTGGTGACGTCCACCGGATAGGGATCTTGCCGCCCTAAGAGCAGGCAGAACAAGCTGTTTATT
This sequence comes from Crypturellus tataupa, assembly GCA_034781795.1. Classification (NCBI taxonomy): domain Eukaryota; kingdom Metazoa; phylum Chordata; class Aves; order Tinamiformes; family Tinamidae; genus Crypturellus; species Crypturellus tataupa. The sequence goes on along the minus strand of JAWLRI010000296.1, from coordinate 4,165,551 downwards.
AGACGAGTACAATTATAATCTCAAAGCTTCATTTAAAATAAGCATACAAAACCATTTTCATTGTATTACAGTCAAATGGACTCTTTTTCTTTTAAGTTAGTGAATGCTATTTATCATGAAAGCATCTCGTATACAACCTAGAATGAAACACATTGCAGAATAAAAGCTACTGAAGCTATATAGTATAGAATGCATATAGTGCGCATGCGTGTATATACATATATATATACACATGCACCTATATTTAAGAGTAATATAATATACATAACACTAAATAAATAGTAAGTTAAGTATTATTGATTTAAGATTACAAAATGTTAGGAAACTGGTAGGACTATCATACAAAATTAAGTAGGAAATGGCTAATACTATGTCTTTGTTTACATCCTAGACCCTTTACACACAACAAAACAGACAGATTTGGCTACAAATAGACATCTCAAGTGATTTCTCAGTTAGTGTACAACTTACAGAAGAATGTTTTCTACCTCATCCTAGAAGAATGAAGGGCCTTGATGCTCTTCTGTTCACCTAAGGTCAGACCTCCAAATGCATAAGACTATTGAGAAGACTATAAGACAAATAGGACTACTAGCACATTTTAGCAGTTGTCCAAATATCAGTAAATACCAAAATCTGAAGAATAATAGAAAACTGTGGATGGTTTTCCACAATTATCTGTTTTGAAAAATATAAGGCTTATTGCAATTAAAAAAGGCTATTTTGAAACTCCAAAAACATACATGATCATTAATCATTAAAAAAATATTTCTTGCTTCTCCCCACCATTTTAAAGAAATACAGATCTCATTCAAACACATGTATCCCCTCTTCAATTTTCTGATTTTTCAGGATCAGAAATACCTTTAAACACTTTAAAATTAACCCTTTTTTTCTCCTAGCCCATAGAGTTACAGCTAAAAATCTGCACTTCCATACTTGCTTAAAAATCTGCACTTCCATACTTGTTTCTTTACTTGTCTCCTTGTTGTTTCATTTTAAATATGGAGAAACAGGGGAAGGGGTGTAATGGGTGTAATAATACTTGCTGTATAAAGTACTATTATGAAAACACTAAGAAAAGTCTACCTATATTTTATTATTATGCATTATTGGTCCATTGAGTCAATTTGCGGCTTCTTTATTCCAACATTACAGTCGCTTATCCTCCACTGGAACACTGAAATATTGATTAATGGTATGGTCTGATATTACTTTCCCTTCAAAATTATGACTATCAGGGCAACATACAACCTGCATCATCAGCTTGCTACATGAAAAGACGTTATAGCTATGTCTCGGAAAAAGGTTTGCCCAAATATATTTGATATAACTTTATACAAAAAAAGGTATACCATTAGCTATAGGTGTTGTATTTATTCTAAAGATAAATATTGACTTTCTCTATTTTTTTGTCATGGTCTCCCTTTAAGAATAATTTCATCATCAAGTCAGATAAACTCTCTGGATTTGAGCAGTAAGAAGGCATTAATATTAAAAGTAGTAGGAGTTCCTTTCTGCAGACCAAAATCCAAGGCAGTTTAGGTCAGAGAGTCTTGGTCTTGGTGTTTGAAATTAGTGAGCCAGCAGTAACTAAAGGTTTTATCCATGGTAGGTGGAGCTGTGATTCCTACAGCGTATGACTGTTCAGCATAATTCATTTCAAGCCAATGAAGTCCTCAATTTATTTCTAGAATGTCTGGCAGTACAGCACAGGGCATCTGTTTCCAGCCCTCAACAGCCCGTTCCCATATTCTGATTTATAATCTGTTACAGAGTGACTATCACAAGCACTTAGCCACAGGCCTGGGGAGAAGAGAATCAAGAAAAATGGATTCTAACTGAAAAAATAGAAGAACTTTGCAGGGGAACCTGAAGGCAAATTCTTTACATCCATTCATTACATGAGGACTTTGGCTTAACTCAGGACACGTCTTACTGGTACACAGCAAGATGGTTTCATCTGAATGACATCAGTTGGACTTATTGTCATCGGGACATGAAAATTACCTGGACCTCCATACTCATCCTTTATTAATGACTATTTAAGTTTGCAATTATCTCCCTCTGAAGTGGTAAATAAGAATAGAGCAGCCCTTCTCTTCCAGGTGAAAAGCAACATTCTGTTTTTGCTTTTTCTCCAAACCCTTTGATTCACTCACATTGTATTATGGTCTTTTTTCCTATACAGAAAATGAGTTAAGTGCAATACATTTCCATTAAAAAGATGAATAGCTGCAATAGTGTACACACAAAAGAAGGGAAGTTCTTAACATAGAACACTGTCTTTTCGCATGCAAAAGAGTAGTGTCCTTCCATACCCTCCCTACTCTGGTATGGTTACTTGAAGACACAGGTTGTCAGAATATTTATTTTCACAGCACAATATTTTTTGAAGCGATGCAGATTTAATGAGAAGTGGGTTATGCATGCAATTCAATGACTGGACAGTGTTTTGCATTTGAATGTCGTGAACATCAATAATGTGAGCTAGTGTTTGTGTTTAAACCACTGAAATTTATCAAGTGATTAATTGAAATATTATGACTTTGAGTGACATTATTACAATTGTACACGTGTGATGGCTTAAATTTATTTCCAGTTCATATTGTGTAATTAGTCCACCCAGTTGGCATATGGGCATCTAAAAATAATAAGAAATAAAGAAAAACAACTTGACAGTGACAACTTTGGCCTTTCAACATCCCTGGCCTTTCAATTAAAACTGAACAGATACAGAGACTGTAGATAATTACAGTACGTCCCCTCCAGCATAAAATCTTGGTTAAAAAAAAAAAAAAATCAAACATCTAATCTGTCCAATTCACATGCTGGACTCTGCTTTTTTTAAGCAAGCAGACCATATAGGCTGAGAAGGCCTTCTGTGGTATCAGTGACAGTAACTCAGGAGTTTCAGCTCCTGTGTTCCTTTTATTTCACACATTTGTGATGTGATCACAGAAATCACTCCTGTGATCTCTGCCCCATTTTTCAGAGCTCTTGTACCACATGCATTATTGATTATTTCCTGATACAGTATACACATTTATACAATATATGCCAATCTTCACACAAAACTTGTGAGAACAGAGCAGGGTAAGATTTCACCTGCTTAGCGGTGCTTGTCAGAAGCCTGGAGGGCTAACTGGGCTCTTTTTCTGAGGTGGGTAGAGAGGGATAGCATCCATACATGACAACACATCACCGGGTATGATGGGAAAAGCCTGGGTGTCAAGAAGCGCAGCTGAGCTCTGTCTCAACAAAGGGAAATGTTCTTTATGGAGAGCTTCATACTCCGGCTTTCCAGTTGCTTAAGCAAGCTGGGGAATGAATATATCCTCAGGAGCCTCTCCTAGCCTGTTTACACTTCATATGTACTTCAAAGGAAACCTGAAGAGCAGGTAGCCCTGTCCTTCTCTCAACACAGGCAAGATGTGGTGAAGGTAACACATCTGTGGCTGGTATTGAGCAACCAGCCTTCCAGAGAGCGCCAGAGTGTGCCCTTGCTCCTCAGTGTTCAGTCAGCCTTGGCGACGTCCCTGCTTCTTTTGTGACCCTTGGGGCATTCGCTTTAAAGCACTAATCTGTTTGTCCTTTGAGGGAAATTTGTCCAATGCCGTGTTTGGGGATTTTAATTACCTGAGCATCTCACTGCAGCAGGATGCATACATGCCATTAATGCCAGATGGAGTTTACAGATGAATATACTTTACAAAATGTTTTCCTTCCATTTGACTTCATTATCTAAATGTAAATAACCAGGTAAGCTTAGAAAATAGGTGGCAGAAGGAAGGGAAGAAGACAACTTCAGCAGTGTACTTGAACAAGGGAACCTTATATGTATCATTGACCAGAAACATTGATATCCTATAAATCTTGGTTCACTCTAGTCCACCTGGGAGATAAATCATTTATATGCACTTCATTTTCAGAGGAGTCTACTTCCTCTAGAAAGCTGTACACTATGCAGTTTGATGGGCTGCTGCTTTCTCTTGCCATGCAACTTTCTTGTCTAATTTATCTGGAACTCATCCTCTCCTCTAAATGCCATTAACAAATTACAGATCAGTTTGCATGTCCGGATGTATTTTGGAGTAAGAGAACTTAACTTTTAATACTGGCAAAGGTGCATTTGAGTAGAATGTGAGGCAACCATGTTGCAAAGCTTGGAAAAATAAACAAACAAAAACAAAAGAAGGAGGGGTTATCATTCAGGGGGATATTAATAGACATTGACAAGAACTGACAAGAAATAGAGTTAAATATGGCATTTTTGCTGCAAGTGTTTTTTTTGTATGCAATTTTGGATGTCATCATTAAGGAAAATGTACATAAGTTGAAAAGAATTTAAAAGAGGCCAGGAAGAATGGTAGATGTTTGGAAAAAAATACTTAGAAAAGAGTGGCTGCATGTGTGTGAAGAACAGAACAATTTTCATGCACCTGTGTGGCTGTTTTAAAGACTGATCACCTGCCCATGTGCAGTGAAGGTAGGGCAAAGAGTAATCACCTTAGCTTTTAGGCACACTTGTGGGGAAGAGAAGTTAGATAAGAGACCAGATAAATCACACATCTAAAATTATTTACCTAGGAGACACTAACACCCTTTATTATCATCTCAGGAGTTTTTAAGAAGAGCCCAAGCAAGTACCTCAGACAGATACATATCTGCCTCAGAGAAAGACACAGAGTGAAGTGTGGAGGATTCTTTCTTGAGGAGCTCCTCATTTATGTTATTATTTCCCATGAATGCTGTACTTACACTGATCATCAAACCTGCCCACTCCTATTAACGCCTTTATACTGAGAGCTGTGCAGTCACTTCTACAAAACAGCCTTTATTGCACATTTCTAAACACATGCCCAAACGTATCAGAGGTCAACGAAAGCACAGCAACATGAGACAAAGAACAGATTTGAAAAGCTATGAAGGTATGTTCCTTATATTTCCCTGGAAAACTCATATTAAGATTTTTCTGATTTATTCTGTAATTTAGTATGCACAGCGGAGACTGGATTTACTAGGCATCATTGCAAATTTCACTGGACTAAGATGCTGTATGTTAATGCCACTTTTTTATAAAGTTAATGAAGTGCACTTGCAATTGCATTAATGTGAACAAACAAACATAAATCCATTGTAATGCCTAGACACACAAAGCCTTTAGAGTTTTGCCAATAAAACACATAGTATTTTAACAGACAGACAATGTGGTTTTTAAAAGACTAAGGAAACACAGCAGCTTGAAGGTTGCTTTTCAGGCAAGATGAAATCAAGGAAAGAAACAGGAAGCAGTCTATACTTTTAGTAGTTCTCTATTTGATAAAAACTTTTCTCTCAGGATGAAATAGTCAGAGGTATGCCTCTTCCCTGATGTCATGACATCTCCAACTTGTTTTTGCAGACATCTCCAACATCTATGTACAATCTACAGAAGAAACTATATATATATATATTTTCCTTTCATCATCTCTGAGATATGAATAACAATAAAGAAAATAATGACTGTACTGAGCAGTACTGAGTTTATGGTTTATGCACAGAATATCTCTGGCCTTGGAAGGCAGGAAGGCCTCTGTATCACAGAGTGTGAGCCCCAGGGACTCTCAGATATCAGACCAACTTTGTGATAACAGAGCAACCAGCAAAAAATCTAAAAGGCAAAGATAAACATACAAACTTACCCTTGTTGTGTACGCAGCTTCTGGGTCATCTTCTAACACACGGGAGAGACCAAAGTCTGAGACTTTGCATACCAAGTTGCTATTGATGAGGATGTTACGAGCAGCTAGATCTCGATGGACGTAACCCATATCTGATAAGTATTTCATGCCAGATGCGATCCCTCGAAGCATGCCTACTAGCTGGATGACTGTGAACTGTGCATCGTGTTTCTGGAAAACATTTGAAAAATAATGTGAAAGATTGTCCATGTTCCTCTGAACACAGAATTTTTGATAGTTTTTGAAAGTCTCTCAAGTGAAGAGCTTGTGAGTTGGAGACCATGACTGAGATGCCATGTAAGGAAACGCTTTGATTTGGTGAAAATATTCTCTGAATTGGCTGGAGATAAGGGGACAGATTTTTAATTCAGATGATAAGATTTTTTTTCTGTTCTTGCTCTCATCTGAATTTCAATTTCCTAGATGGGACCTATGTGTAAGTGGGACATAAATCTAAGTTGTGTGTACTTTTGACTCTGGAGTCTCCGGACATTAGGATAACAGATGCCCAGCTTTCTTAAAAAGCCATAGGAATTGCTAGTGAAAGAAACCACCTCAGCCAGCAGAATCATGGAAGTTTTCTATCACATAAGCATTTCTTTAACAAAAGCAAATACTGATCTAATTCACAAACCTCCAAGTTCCATGAAAATGGAAACTCACTCCTCAATGTTTTCCTCAACTTCACAAAAAAATCCCTTCAAACACACTATGATTTAGCCTAGAAATCAATAGTTGCATATATTTATACATGTCTACCACTAGACAAATGCTTTAAATCTCCCAGTTCTTGATAACATTCTTCATTAACATCTACCTTTGATATTGATATATGGATACACAGATGACAAGGCAACACTATGTCTTAGAACAACTCTCAAATGAATCTCCCAGTGCTATAAATGTATCATCATAGGCAGCTCTCCAGCTTTTCCTGTGCTTTTTCCAGAGTTTTATTAAATACATAGGAGCTGGCTCTGCCATGTGGCGCGAGCTCACATGAATCAGTCCACAAGACTGATTATATTCATTCTATTCTTGCCTAATATACTTAGGGGCAATATTAGCTCTGCAAACACTAGAAAAATATATGGCACAATGGCTGCTTAAAGAACCCATCAAAATTCATTCAAGAAATTATTTATTATAGAAAATTCCTAGCAGTTCCCTATTAGGAAAGCTTCTTCAACTAGAGCCAAAGCAAGAGGATCTATATTGACCATGAAAAAGATTTAGTTATAAATTCTAAAAGGGTTTATAACCATGAAAGGAATGAGATGCTCAGCCTTTCAGTGGTAATGGAGAAAAGCTAACTAGTTTCAACGAGTATTTACAAATTAGGGTTACATGAGCTGAGTTGTTTGTGATATTAATGAATCACAGGGTTCTTGTCCTATGTTTTCATGCAATGATAATCCAAAAAAACCCCACACTCAAATAAGTCTGTTGAACAACAGTTTCATACAGTCAGACATTATTCTCTTTTCCTAAGAACTTTCTCCAAGGATTTTTAGCCTAAACAAAATGTATATCGTTCAGTACGGATATATTTCATTCAGATATACTGACACACTATTTATATGTATTTCACATGCTTCAATGGACATCATAACATATATAGTATATATTGAAACTAGAGTTGACAATATATCCCCTTCTGGGGTTAAATGTCTAGTTCAGTGTTATGAATTTGGGGGATAATGTCATTCGACCGTGGCAGAACTAATGCGGTCCTCCAGCCACAGTTGAGCTTGCTCTAACAAATTAAAATTAAAGTAGTGTTTCTCCTCAGATGGGATTTCATTTCTGCCACACTTGTTGTTTTGCCTCAAGTAAATCTTGGTGACACAATGAGTGTTCACATTTTTTTAGGCTCGTTACCAACTTTGACCAAAGCCAAAGATAAATCAATAAACAATATCGATATGTCCAATGTTGAGGAGAGCAAACAGGCTAATAAAGTTTGCTAGCAAGATATTTCAAACACACAAAGGTTATTCCTTAAACTTTTCACATTTAAATTCTTGGCTCTGCATGATTAGGTTACCGTTAACATCTCCACAAATCCATTCACTCTGGAAATGAGTTGATAAGATGTACAGGCTGCCAACCAGCAAGGGTAACAATGTTACAGTAGGAATTCAGCCCCAGAAGAAAAAAAAATCTTTTTAATGTCTAAGAATGACTTCTCTTTAAAGACACGATATGTTAATAAAACTAACAATTTATTCAGTTCATTTTGGAATAATACTGCTGGCAAAGAGTCAAAATGGATTAGCAGATTTCTACCTGGCTTTCTGGCCACATCACGATACACGCAAAGCCAAATGGAAACAATGAAATATCAAAGAACAATGAGTTCATGATGAATCAGAGTAAGAGAGCCAGGAAAATTCACAACAAAGTCAGAACAAGAGCCAGTCCTGTATCATGCAGTTATCCACCGCACTTACCCGTAGGAAGCTATCCAAGGAACCATTTTCCATATATTCAGTAACAATCATAACTGGTTTACCTGCAAGTAGATTATAGAGGTCAAGCATTTAAAATAAATACATGACGATAAGTAAAAATGGTTACTTCAGAAATCCCAAGGATAATTTTACCTTTAAAAAGAAAACAAAAAAATGCATGGGCAAGAAAAGCTCTGTCCACAATATATCTATGATTCCACCGATGTATAAAGGAGAACAGTCACTGCAGCCTATACTGATATAATTGTTTTAGTAGCTCAAGCCTTAAAAAAGCAAGCAAGGCATCCCAAATTTTCAGTATACAAAGACTTAACTACCAGATGCACCCAATGCTTGCATTTATGCAATGAAGTAGGTGTTGCCTGCCCTGTGTTTGCCTCCAAGTCTCCTCATACTCCACTGCACAGACACACTCAATACATTGCTCAGATACTGTAGTTTCCAGGCAGCTGCAGCTCCTCGTGTGGCTGGTCAGCTGAAGATCACTGGTACCATCTACCTTCCCTCCTGACACGCACAGCCTGGCCGTGGGCAGAATGCAGTGCATTTCAGGGGCAGTAGAGCACTCCTTTAAGAAGCAGCTCTGCACCCCTGAAAGTCTCTAATTAAATATCTTTCAAAACTTGCCTGCATAGACTGAGTACACACTGCAGTCAGGTCAGTTTGCAAAATCCTTCTTTCTACCTTAAGGTATTTTGCAACACAGCGAAGAATTTGTGTAGAAATTCTAAGTGATAAAGGAATACAAAAATTATTGCACCTATGGGGAAGTTTCCAGAGGAAGGTCATTACTCTGCTAATATTTTACAATCATGCAGATTTTATTATTTCATACCATTTCCAAAACTTTTGTTTATTTTCTCTTTGTGGTGGAGAAAATGAGTAAGAGCATGAAGTTATTTAAGAAGATGAATTATCATTTCACATGTAACATAGGAAGACATGTTGACAGTAAAAATATGACAGAGGCTTGTACAGCAGGCATGGTAATATTTTAGCTTATAAAATTGAACAGCCTGGGGCTTAAAAGAGGTATCTGGTCTAAATAAAAACAAGAGAGCAATGAAAAAAATCTAAGTGGAGGCAACTCTTTTTTTTTTTTCTTCCTCTCAGAACAGCTCCTTTATATTTTTTAGAAAATACAACTTCCACCAAATAAGAGTTTCTTAGAATTAAAAAAATAGATTTTTAAGAATTGGTTAAATACAAGTGGAAGAAAATCCTTTGTCCTCTTTACATGGACTAATGGGCTAAAATATATTCCTTTTGATGTGCAGCTGATGTGTTATATCACTGGAGATACTCTAATTGGTAAGGGAGTTGATCACACAGTAAACAGCAGGGACAAATTATCTGAACTTTAAACTTGAAATATTTAAAATACGATACAGTTAAAAAGCTGAAGAATGAAAGATATACAAAAAAAATGTTGTTTAGTCCTGTTAGCAAGAAACATGTAATCTGAGAAAGAGAATTTAGATGGTGTCTGCAACATTAATTCAAAAGCCATTTCTAGTAATTTACAAAAAATGATGCTGAACATTCAAAGTACAGTGTAGCATCCTAACAGGGATATCTAAAACCTTATATGATAAATCCATGTAGTAAGGAAACCAGGAGATAGTATTATGCGTGGTGACTCTACAAACTCAATTTTATGGCATGTAAGAAGACTGAGATTAGAGTAAAATGATAAATCTGTCAAATTATTAAAAGGGCATTTTCCTGACTTATTTATTGATCCATATTCGGAATGCCTTAAGTGCAGGGTTTCACTCACATTCAGTTGGAAATGCGTCCATAATAAGAAGCATATGCTCTGGAGCAGCACTGTGTAGTTCTAAAAGAACATTCTGCATTCATTTATCAAAACACAGCCGTATATACATGATAACAACTTGTGTCAACAGTGTTGCCGGAATTTATTATACTAACAGGCTACAAATTGCTGTAAATTATTAGTAAACTAAGCAGAACATGTGTGCTGGTTATTAAGACTACTGCCTACAGGGCACCGACGAGACCAGTGCGGCAGGCAAGCTCAGAACAGAAATCAGTGTGAAGCAAGGGGATATTCCTGCTTTGGAGCAAGGGACTGGGGTCCTATTTAGAGGGTGCACCTCTTTCCTATCTCCAGTGTGTCATCAGCCAGATCATATCATCACAGTAGTGCTCATATCAAATGGGCCTGTTCTGGGGACCCTGGCAATTGCAGTTCTCAGGAGTTTCTTCAGAAGACCTACTTAGCCTGAAAAGTTAGTTCACTGCTAAGGGCCACCAGTCAAAAACAACCTGGTTATGGAAGAAAAGGTCATATTGCCCATTTATCACACATTATCTGTGTTGAGAGAGATCCAGCAAATACTTCACTGACTGTACAGTAAACTACCGCATTTGAGTGTGCTTTATTAGTAATCATTACAAAAAAAAAAGAAACCTTGCTAAGTTGTCATTAAAATATACTGATTTAGTTAAAAAACAAATAAAAAACTAAAAACCTTCTTGCCTTTCCACCACCTTAGGGAACGTTAAAGAAAAATAAATGATGATCTTTACTTGCATTTATGTCATAAAACCTTACACAGCAAAATGGATACAAATAATTCCAAGCTAAAGAAGCAAGAAGGGTAGAGCAGTTTTCCCAAGTCATGTATTCCTATTATATAAGATATTTTGAAAGATTTCTGCTGACTTGAATGCAACATGCTCAGATCTTGCTCTCTCATATTATGCTTAAATGTGATAGGCAGCTGGAATTCCAAATGACCACTGAAACGGATAGTAGTGCGTTATGAATGCAACAAGTAAGGAACAAAACTATTAACATTCACTTAGAGAACGCAGGAAGACAGCTATTCAGAGTGCATTTGTAATGCACATTCAGAAGCAATGCACACAATTCTGCAGGCAGAGCAAGTAAACTAGCTTCAAAAGTAAAAAAAGTAACAAAATTTCTTTTCCGAGAAATTTGGAAAAGACAACTGTAATTATGACTCCACAAAATAGGTGCCATTAAAAATCAGATCTGTACAGTGACATCTGGTAGTCCTTTCCTAGTGGGACTAAGATACCTAAATTGGAGAAAAAGTTATTTAAATCACCAAAACAGGCTTATCTTCCACCCAACAATTATTACTGGACTTTGACCATTCAGCTGATCACCTGATGCTGCAAAGTCAATTTCCAAAGTGTTGTTGAAGTGTGTGAATTTGTATGTCCCAAAACAAGAGAGCTCTGGTATTTCATGCAATCTCTGCACTCACTGTATTTGACTTTCCATGACAAGATAGAGGACAACCAGTGGCACAGGCAAAAAGAACCACGCTTAGCTAATGAAGCCAGCATCTCAATGTCCACCCATGCCACACAGCCCTGCTAGCTCCCTGTAATCTTTTTTGAAGAACGCTTGGTACACATTATGAGGGTTACGACATAAAAAATTCTGGAAGGATTGGCGGAACATAAACACTGGTGATCCCATTCATTTTATTCTATTTTACTCTCTCATAGAAAATCAGAGAATCATGGACTAATTGAGAGATATCCACAAGTCAAACTCCTCACTTTAAACAGATGCTCCCCCTTTGTATCTTACTTTTAGTGACAACTCCCTCTAGACGAATGATATTAGGGTGGTCAAATTGCCCCATGATGCTTGCTTCTCCTAGGAAATCTCTTCTCTGTTTTTCTGTGTAGCCAACTTTCAGGGTTTTGATAGCCACAGAAATTTCCCTTTTAGAAGGTAGCTTTAGGCGTCCACTGCACACTTCCCCAAATTCCCCTAAAAATGAGGAGAAAAGACAAAAGATCAGCTTTCAATAAAAGATCAACATTCAATTAAAGTCCCTGAAGTGTGATATTTACTGGTAGGCCAGAGACCTGAGTACCAAACAGACAACTCTAACATTTCCATGTTTCTGTTCTACAGCTTCATTTCTGCCAAAGGGAGATCGTTCATTTTCCAAGTATTTTTCTACTTCACCTGAAGTAATAAGATAATTCATAGCAAAAGAATATATCCACATAAGTGCCAGATTGAAAAAAAAAAAGAAAAAATCTGTAAAGATTACTTTTATTCTCTCATTTCTTGGTTAGTATCTAATCATGCAAATGTACACTATCACAACAGGCCTGCTGGACTTGATAGCCCACCGTGAATTTCTTGACATCCCTAAATAGAAAATAGAAAAATCACTCAATTATTACTTTTATACAGCATGGCTTAACATTTGTTATGCCATTCCCAGCAAGAATGCATAAGTAAAATTATCTTACCATTCAAATGCGTAAGTACAAAATATGTTGGCAAGCTGCTCGAACAAAACATTTTCCTGCAAATTTCTACATTTACTTAATGAACACAGAAGACATAAAGAAACTACATAAAGAAGCTTTAGTGTCTTAAATAAAATATTCTGAAGTAACTGATTTTTGATTCCCTATTATCCATCTCTTCAATATTAGATTTTATATAATAATAAATTTTATAGATTTCAACATGTAGCATCTAAATTATAACAGCAGTAACATCTCTAGGTCTGCTTGTTTTTATAGCTTTTTGTTATATATATATATATTTAATGTATATATACAAATTGAATAATAAAAAAGAAAAATGGTGGATAAAAATGCAAGAAATAAGAAAGTAAGAAGTGTTCTATCCATTTGCTTATTTTAAAAGGGAGCAAAACACTTTATTGAACAGACAAGAAAAGAATGATCTTTTTTCTTTCATATATCTAGTGCTGCTGAAATGTTTTTAACATTTTTTTCTAATAATAAATACCTAGGTAGGTTATTTTCTCAAAATATGTGAGATCTAAATGTAAAAACAAACAAACAAACAAAAACCCAAAAGCTCATTTGTCATTTTTGTCAAGCAACCTTGAGGAGAAAGTTTTTCTTGTAAACAAACAAGCCCTATAGATCTAACTCTAGCTGGCAGCATTTTCATGCAAATTGGGAATTTTGTTTTTATTTGCAAGTGAAACATCATGGAAAGAGAGATTATACTGTTTATACATGAGATTTTCTCCACTTAATACATAATGATCCTAAATGCAATACCATTACTAGGCAACTGCACAGCAAAGGCTCAGGGAGCTCATCTGCCCAACAACGATTCCCTCTCTATCTGCACAGCTGATTGTTTATATTAAGCAACATCTGTGAAAACTAAAGTGGACCAGAAAGAATATAAATAGGACATTCTTAATAGACAAATTTAAATAATGTCACTTTTAGTGGATTTAATGCTTTGAAAAGTGTGCTGGATTGACAGCCCTGCATTGAAATGCTCCTGAACCATTGGACTTCAGAGATCACACAGGATCATTTTACATTCTACCTTCAGCCCCTCTGTTGTAGACTGAAATTTTTCTTTCATCAATTTGTCAATGTGACATTGCAATTCAAGAAGGATGAAAGGAGTAACAATTAGAATCTTAAAAATCAGGACTGTGTGTCTGTTCCTGTGCGAGGCTCAAGGAATTGGGGCTATTTATATACAATAGGGATTGAGGGGAGAGAGACACGATAATAGTGTGAACATATGGAAGTCATGGCTCTAAGCAAGATGAGCAACAATTCCCCCCCAAATGTTGTAGATTATTATAATAAGTGAATTGTGTTAGAAAAAAAAATCCAACACTAAGGACACACAGATAGTAGTAAAGACGTCTTGGTCAGATTATGAATACTTCATCTTGGAGACTATAAGGAATCTATCAAGAACGGTACCTAACATGCAGTGATTTGGGCAAGGAGATGGATTAGATAACCTGCCAAGGTCACTTTTCACCTTATTTTCTAAGATTCCTCTGTTAGATGTACAATTTAATGGAAAAACTGAACAAATACCTCATATGGCAATAATCTTTCTCTGTTGGTAACCTGGGCCAGATCAGAGTCAACTACATAGAAGTCTCCATATCTTATTACTAGCTACTGATATGCCTTATGCTCTAGGCATGATATTATGCTGCTAATGTAATAACTTCCAAGATTAAGAACAGCATATATCTTTAGATACACAGGAACATACTAGTAAAATAGCTCATTACATCCACTGTTTTTAATGTTATTAGTATTTCACGATGACAAGATAGTCAACAGTTCAGAAAACAAATTGTAAAAGCTACTACTAGTAACTAAAAGGTGTTGAGTTCTAGTCAGACTTCTTAATTAAAAACTTTCAACATCTGCGAGCTAAAATGGCCAATATACTTTCTTAAAAGCAAACACTGCCTCAGATCAAATACTAACCCCTGCTCAATATTGTCAGAACACCACAAAGAGGAAGACCAAAGCATATCTTTAAAACAGCGGGAAGGGAAAAAAAGTGCTTAAAATAAACCTTGTGATGTCCAGGTTTGTATTCACTTTTCTATACATCTTAACAGCCCCAAAAGCCGTAACAAGCTAGACTGAAAACTATTGTTCATTCACTGTCAGTGGAGCTTACATCTATGACTTCAGCAAGCAATTAATCCTTCATTTCTGACCAGAATCAGGAATAAGGTGCTTATTTGTTATCTGACTTCGGGGAATAAGAAGGTTATGGGCGACACGCATCCCCTCTGCCCCATTCCGCAGTAGCTGCACAGTTTAGAACTTGGGTAGTTAATGAGCCCAGAAACCCATTGCTGCCAGTGAAAGCTGCATCCACTGATACTGAAAACTGGACCCTTCGTAGCAAGCAAGCAATAAAGCCTACTCTTGTCTGTGAAGATGAAAAGACTTTACTTCTTTGCAGAGAGACCTGTTGGTCATTACATAAGCATTGTTTTACTGTCTGAAGTTTCAAAGAATATGAACAAATTTTTGAACAAGCTGCAAGAAGTTTACTGGGCAGGTCAACTGCATTAACCTTTGGTTCTTTCATAAACAGTGGAGTATGGATGACACATGAATCTGACCAGCATCCACAGCGGATCTATTTACCCTACATCTCTTTCCAGCAATGCCTCCCTATATGCACCCATTAAGAAATGGGCTGGATCTCATAAGAAAATGGTTAAGAGTGAGACTTTGTGTTCTGCTTAGAAGGTACAAAAACCTTCATAATTTAAGAGATGATAATCTTATTATTATTTTTTTTTAATAGCTTTCTAAAATTTTACTTTCTGTTTTGGAATAGACAAAGAACATTGTATAGCCTTCCTGGCAGACCAATATGTCTGTTTTTATATGGAAAGCAAAAAGATATTAGGAGGGCTGTATATTTTACAAATCTCTTCAAGAGCTCTTTTTTTTTAATAGATTGTTTACTGCATCAGCGAATGGCATTTGCTGTGCATTTAAACCCAAGGGACAAGTAATAGGTGAATCTGTGAAATTCTCTGTTCCCTTACTTTTCTGCATTTTAAATCAAGATTGTACTGCTGCGCATGGAACTCCCACAGAATGGAAGAAGCAGCAATGCTGAATGCTTCAGAGACCTTGCGAAGCTCATCAGCATCACGGAGATACACTGCTGGGCCTCATCGAGACACTGCAACCTCTGCCAGAAAGTAATGGATAGGAGGCCCCTAAATGTTAGAGGTGCTTTGTCCAATAAAATATTCTGCTACAAGCACGTCTGAACTTTAAAAGAAAAAAATTTTTTCAAGTTCAGCAAAGTAAATGCATAAACTTATCCAAACTCAGGAATCGATTTTCCACTGCATTCTTTTGTGACCCAATTGGTTTTAAACCTTTATAGTGATTTGCTCACCTGGGTCCATAAAAACAAGTAGTTATATTAAAGGAAGAAATTATTATAATGAAAAATATGAAAAAAATGGCTTCTAATCTGAATTTTCTTATGCTTAGCTTTTCACTAAAATCCCACTTTTTTTTTTTTTGAGGTTCTTTTGGTTTGGAGGATTGCCTTAGTACCTTTAACTATGTTTTCAAAACTATGTAAGGTGCCCTGTATTCTTTTCTCAGAGACTTCTGTGAGGAACTATTTGGAAAATACATCCCAGCGTGTCAAGATTGCTTCTGTGACTTGAATGTCTAGCTACTTATGTCACATTCCAATACATTTAAATGAATCCCTCCTTCTCAAATCCCTACTTTCTTGTAATTTCATTCGTACTTGCATTTGTACAGCAGAAGTGCAGGAAATGATCAAAAGTCATTCACTCAAATAAGCCAGGGACTCAAGTAAGAGACAGGAAATGCCTTTCTGCTTCTTGGAAGGCAAGAAGAGAGTGTTCCTGCCAGAGCAGGCTAGGAGGTACCAGCTGCCAATCACATGTATTTCGTAACACTCCAAATGCATAAGCTGCCACACGCTGAACATGGCAGCAGTGCAGCAAGCTTCATTGTAGAAGAACTGCAGATTTTGATTTTGAACCTACTGCTACTTTCCGTGAAGTAGAGTGCCGCAATATTCATAAACCCCCTGACTTTTTTAGGATACATTCTTTTTGAGGCTCCTGAGAAAACCGTTCCTCTAATTTCAGAATATATATTTGAGGAATCTTGGTTTACCTTTCATTCCAATGTACACTCTGAATAAAAGTATGCCCCAGTAGTGAGCTATAAAACATAACATATCACTGATTTTTATGAATTCGTTTGTGAGGCTTACGTAGTGTGCACAGTTTGAGTTTAAGAAGCTCACATTTGTGAACGAAGACTCCATACAGTCTTATAAAAAAATGGATTGTTCTGGGACTTGCTTTGATTGACTCCCTTCTCTGTTCACATCAATTCTGTATTTACGTGCAGTAAGCAAACAGCTCTGCTGTCTTTACTGAAGATGATGGAGAACAGTGCACTCTTGTGGGGCAAAATTAAAACCAGCAAGGCACAAAATTCTACATTTGTGAAAAATAACTTAACTTCATACAAGCACTTAAGTTGCTATGATAAAAGAGGATGAATACTGGTTCTTTTCAGTGAGGTATTTGGGAGTTGTACTGAATGCAGGAGCTTGATTCTACTATATTTTTTTCCAAAATAAAAATTTGTGTTATATAGGAAGAGTTTATCTCTCTCCCATCTTGTGATTTTAAATCTGATAGTAAATTTGGTCAGAAATAGTAATAAATAAATAAATAAATAAGCACCCTAGCAATTTTCAGTTTTCGAGGTATTAAAATCAATAGTACACAAATGCTTCAATTTAGCAGAAAAGCTAAACACTTCATGATTTTCTGATTTGACAAGACCATCTGCCACTCCATACGAAGACGCAAGCACACATCCTATCAGGCATTATATGTTGCATCACAGCATGGACAGCTCTGTGATGAGAAATTGTGTAATCTAGTCCCTTTGCTATAAAATCTGTCCATTTTGACAGTTTGTTTCAGTAAAACCAACAATGCATGGCGTCTATATGGCTCAGACAACTGCTTATCAGACAGACAACCCTTTCATTCCAAATCAATAATTCAAAGTGAATGCAGTGACCAAGATCAATCCAATGACCAAAGGTCACTGCAGTTTGATGGATGTGTGGTGAATGGTATGAAATGAGCTTGTGGTTGAGGCCTAGCAATCACAAGTCCTTCACAGAAACAAAAAGAAAACATCTTCAGACATTCTGTGTGTTGACAGCTTTTAAAGAGAGACACATAACTGAGGCATGAACCTCCTTTTCACTCTTAGGAGTCCTGGGTCCAAGTGTTGGCTGATGGGTGTCATTTTAAAAATTGTCTTGTTACCTGTTTATTTGGGGAAAAAATAGACTTGTATATACCGAACTTCTCATATGCACTTTAGTCAGCTGTAAATATGACCTACAATGTTGTAGACCTAAGAACATTTCCAGTCATGGATAGAGAATCACACCTGTAAAACAATGTATATAGTAAAAGAGCTATCTTTAATTCAACATATCTGTTATAATTACCTGCTCCAACAACTTTATCAATGGCTATATTAGAAGCATCTAGTTCCTTGGCAAATTCATGGACAGCTTGATTGGGATCTTCATATGTATGTGGATCTACATAAGTTCTGAGGCCTGGGAGTTTTACTGCGTAAAAACAAATTCAGAGAGAAAATGTTACTTTGAGTTACTTAGCCCCTCTAAGAAAAACACATGAAACAACAGAAATGAAATCAATAGAAAAAAAAAAAAAAAGTACACTGCTTCCTCAAATCAAAGTGCTTTTGATGGTTCTTTAAGAATTCACACAGAGTGAACACGAAGCTCAAAACCAAAGACATCAGTGTAGTTATTACACAAAGCTTTTTGTGTTAAACATATCTGTACTTGCTATATTTGACTGCATCTCAAATTGTAAAATACTACTCGCCCTCACATTTCTTTAGATGCTGCATCACGTTGTTCTTTCAGGGTAACTCTACAGGAGCAAGGAACAAAATGAGTGAGGCTACCGTCAATCTGAAGAAGAAGAGTACACTAGTTCAAGCTTTTTCTAAGTCCAGGATGTAACAGGTTGCAAAAGACAAAAAACTTATGTGTGAATAATCTTCTCCCTACCCAAAACCTCTGCTAGTTATGCAAGGATGGAAACCAGTATTCCTTGTAAATGAAGACTGGTTCTAGTTCTTCGTTACCTCACACTAGTGTTTTTATTTTGTCCCCTTCTACAGTTCCCTGACTTGTGGTTGTTCTGTTTGCTTGACGAAAGCACTGATAAGAGTGGTATCAAGTTCTCCCCCATCAATCCAGCCAGTAGGACTGCAGGGAGCAGGGCAGGGAAAGGAACATATTGCCATTTCTGATCTTCCTCTCAAGCAAAACCACAGTTTTGTACTTCCTACCCTGTCTCAAGGTCCTGTGTGTGGCTTGCACCTGATAACTTCTGTGCTTGTCTCTGTATTCATTTTAAAACATAAAGATGTTTGATTAACAAAAAGTAAAATAACCATTAGCTAGCTTGCCACTTCTGTTTCTACAACAAAACTTGCATTCTTGGGCACGTATTCTAGTTTCCCATCACTACATCAGCTGGTCTTATAAAATATATTACCTCCTCAGGAATATCCTTTCCAGCTTGGCATTATTGCATTGCACCAAATTGCTGACCTCTGGTATAGTTAGGCACATTTTTCTGTCGTTAGGCAGATAGGAAAAATACCTTTGGACCATTAGTTAGAGGATACCATTGTTTTGTCAAACAGTGTATGTGGAAAAAAATCAATTTTATGGAGCTTTATTGGCCTTAAGACTGACAAAGAAATGATAAAAATGAGTTCCCAAGCCTTGCAGACAATGCAAACTAAGACTCGTGTTCTGAACAGGAGGACTGTGTGTGTGCAGTATTAAATGCTGAGTGTGTTTCCTTTAAGAATCTGATGATTACAGAACTACTTGTAAGTAAAACAAAAAATAATTGGCTGTATATTGCTGTTGGTTAAAAATCTTGTAAATGCTCCTTTCCGTCCATGCTGAATGTACATTACAGGCTCCCTCATGCCCCCAATAAAAATAACAACAATTAAAAGTTTCTGCACTGTAGGGTTTTTGGCTGCAGCATTTTAATGCTGACCCCAGAGGTTCCCAAGATCAGGTGATGGTGGCGGCAAGGAGAATAATCCCTTCACACCAATAATTAAGGGCAGCCTATATAGTAACTGGGTTCTGTCATGAAAAACAGATAATAAACACATGCACATGTGTTAAGCTGTACTACTTTACAGCTCATTCTGTGCAAACATAATAATTTACATTTTCATTTTACCAGCATGAATTGCCCTAAGGGTAGCAAAAAATAAAAATGCCCTAGCCAAAGAAGGCAAAGGCAGAAGATCTAAGGAGGTGAAACACATTTTTGCTCCTTTGAAGTAATATTATAGGATTTGTAATAAGGCTGCAGGGAATAGTTCATGGCTAGAGCCCTTTTTTAAAGTAATTCAGAATAAACTGACTGAAATAAACCAGCTGCTGTATTTAAGATGCAAAAAGTTTATGACAGCCGTGG
Organism: Crypturellus tataupa; assembly: GCA_034781795.1. NCBI lineage: Eukaryota > Metazoa > Chordata > Aves > Tinamiformes > Tinamidae > Crypturellus > Crypturellus tataupa. Next base: position 4,145,466 of record JAWLRI010000296.1, on the reverse strand, counting down.
AAGTTACTTTATCCTCTTAGTTCATAGAAGCAATCTCCTACGCTTTGAGAAAAAACTTTAAAACAGCAGAAAAATAATGTTTCAATAGCCGTGCACACACACACAAATTCTAACAGATAAATATCAGCAAAATCAATGAATCTTTCTCAGGAGTTTTTAAGAGAGAGGCCAGAGTTATGATCGGCTGTGTTCTTACTACACATGAGATAGCATGGCACTACTCAGAAAACAGTACATAAATATCTAAAGCCAAATTAAATGCAATTTAATCCACAGGAATTTAACTACACTGACAGTTTAAGAATAGTGATTGCAACTTTCCATTGTGTGGGTGTAAGGAGAGCAAAGTCTGACCTGCTATTTGTCTGTAACACTTTTTTTACTGGCTGTTTTTATTTTATAACCTAATTAAGTTTGGATGATGAAGCATTAATTCTATGGGCCACATGTAACTGTGCAGACTTTTTTGAGCCTAGCTGGTTAGATAGGGTTGAGCCTAGTTGCCAATGAGAAGCACGAGGCAATCTTCTATCACGGCATGACAGTGCAGAGGGAGTATATGTACCCACACGCAAACATATGCACATAGCTAACTTGAGATCAGGAAAGGCTCCAAATTAAAAATAATAATAATATGAAGAGTCAGAGATCAGTTATGCTATTGCCACTATGACTAAAAAGTAGTTCTAATTTCTAGTATCTGTAGTTAAATTCTTGATTCAAATGTTAACTCAACATTTCAGTATTCTGTGGGGGAAGATTTCTGATGATGCTACCGACGAGTTTCCTGAAGTAGCAGCAGCAGTGCTACTGTCACGTGCAAAAGACCCACCTAATATATCAAAATATATCAAAAATATATCAAAATAGTTTGGGGTTTGGCTTTGGAAGACATTTAGAGTATGTCAGGTTACTCATGATGAGTAAGATTTTATAACCTTAGCTATATAAAATGTTTTCCTGAATATGTGTAAGTTCTGGATGCAAAGACTGCTTTAGTCAAGAGAAAGGCTTTCGTCCTAGTTGTGGATGGGACCCCCCGAAAAAAAGATAAACTCATTCACTCATTCTTTTAAGTGGGCAAATAGGCCTGACTAAAACATATTCCTAAACAGAGTTGGATTAAGTAATCCCATTAATTTTTAAGTGACATAGTCACTTATATAAAGACACTACTTAAACTAAGAAACTTTAAAAATTAAAAATCTTAATAGTAATCATAAACTAAGAAAGTTGAGAATCTTCTTTTTAGCCTATGTTTAGAATAATTCCAAAATAAATTTATTAGCAGGTCAACTTTGTCCAGTAAGTAATTTTCACAGTCCCTTCAGAAGTCATCAAGACAAGTTTCATTGATTTTGCATTTTGCCTTGAAAAAAAAAAAAAAAGATTTTATACAGTTGATAATGAGGAAGGTGAAGTTCTGCTCTGCATTTTAGCAATGCACAGCAGAATCAATATCATATTACTAACCACACATACTGTTTGAATACAGACAGCAACAATTCATTCATTACTAACCTTAACATGGATGAAAGATTTTGAAATAAAGACTAATTGGTATGGGGAAAATTTTCTTAACCACAAGAGAAGACAGAATTCTCTTTCCAATTTATTCTATGTTTAAGTGAGGTATGGCTCTTTTCTTTCTTTCTTTCTTTTTTTTTTTTTTTTTTTAACTGAGAAATGCTAATTATCATGGGGATGAATTCAGCAGAACTGGAAGTGTGAAAAGATATCAGTAACTTACAATGGCCATTCCCAAAATGTAGTCGTTTCTCATCAGTACCATGCTTAGATTTCTTGTATCCACAGAATCTAAAAGCAACAGAAAAAAAAGATTAATATATAAAATTTTATGTGTTAGCTGCAGGTGGAAGCAGAAAAAAAATGTTTTCCCTCCACAATTAAATGCCTGTTTGAAAGTTTAATGATATTTACATTCTCTGTGCCCTATAGAGGCATGTTATGTTCTCAGGGAATTTGAGGAAATTGGCTAATGAGAGGATTTGTTGATTTTTGACCCCTACAGTTTAATTTTACAGTTGCCTAAGAATGTGTTTATAGCATTTTTTAACAACTGCCGCCTGATTGGGGCTGCTAATGCTAGCAGGCTCATTACCAAGCACAGGGCAGTGCTCGGAGCTCAGACAAAGGAGAAGGTGCGGAGCAGCCGCTCTGCTGCCCAGCGGCATTCGATTCGTTGTGCTCATCAGGGCCCCGGTGGGAAATGGAAGCGCGAGTGAATGTGTAAAACAGATGATAAACTGACCTCCCAATCAGGACATACACCACAACGGTGAGCAGAATAATGGCCACCGCAGCCGAAATGGCAATCATTACGACCTGGCTGTTCTCACTGGAAATGGAGAAGGCTGGAAAGTTAACAGAAAAAGAGATAAATAACCTCCCCACAAAGTATTATGTACAGCACAATTAACATTCATAAGGGAGCAGACAGATTAAGTCATCACTGTATAGTTTCTGGCTTCCTGGCAAATATTATCTACTAAGTAATTTTTCATCAGGCAAATAAATACTAGGGAAGAATGGAAAAGACTTCTCTGAAAATGTACAAAAGGTTATTGCTGCTACTATTTTTTAGTGTTGCTGACTGCAGTAACTGCTGATAAACCTATACCTGTATTTATACATAGATGCATAAAAATATATAAATGTATAACCTATGTATATATGCGTTTTTTTTGGTAATGGTCAGTAGGGAATGTTTCCTTGGCAGGAATTCCCAGACAGTCGATAATTATCATCATTATTCTCACTTCTGCATGACAGAATGTGCTTCAATGAATTAAACTGCAGAACTAACTTCATAACTTTAATGAATACCGTGAACGGTATCACTGTGAAGGTTGAGAAAAGGCTGGGCACACAGCTGCAGACAGAAGGACTCTCTACATTAAGTCAAGCTCTATAGGAGAAAAGGAAAGCTTTTTCTACCTAACTTTGAATATTTCCTTGCAATGCCTAAACAAGGTGCTCGGTGGTACTTGACTGCTACACAATGACAGGACACCTTTATTTCAGGGGTATATTGAATCATCTTCTGCAGATCAATCTTCACTGAGTATAGCAGAGCTAGGCTTCTAACTACTACGCAGAATTAGGCTTCTAGCTACCATGCTAGTTGTCCAAAGAGAGGTGAAAGATGGTTTTCCTATTCCACACAATTTTGGCAGTCTATCTGGGAACTCTTTGCAGTCACATCACTCCACTCAGAAAGAAATCTCTGCTTACAAATGATGAGTCCTGGTTAATATTTGGTAGATTAAAAAACTACAACTGCATTGACGCAGTTATGACAGCTTAACAATTGTAATTTCATTACATATTTTGGAACCTATCTGTACAACCTGAACCTCCGTTACTGAGATACATGCATCACCGCTTCCCGTCACCTCTCTTATTTTTGGTCAGATGCTTCTTAACTTTTAAGTTATTAATTGTTTTTATCCTCACAGCATCCCTACAGCTGATTTTTTTCCCTTTTTGTACTCATCCTATTTTGAGATCCAGTGTCATCCATCATAATTAATTACAATCCATTTGTTTTCCAGAATAAGAACTGAAGTTGAGGAGGGAAAAGTGGGGGTGAAATATGTAACAAAACTCAAAAAACACCAGGATGTCAAGTCCCAAACTTTTTGGCTTATGCTACTCTTCTTCATTAGAATTTGTTGCTTCTAATCACATTTCTTTTGCCGTGGCTCTCAAGCCTTATTACGAGTACATGATGAAGCCTTAAGACTGCTGAAGCCTTTAAACAATTATAATCCTGAGTTGGTTTTCAACCCTGGACAGTGGATAAGAGTCTTCTGTAAAAGTCCTACTTTCTAAGAAGTAAACAGTCTCTTGCTAATTGTATGAATTTTGGACTAAGTAAGTGCATCACTCTGCATTGATAACTGGTTACCTAAACAGAGGCTTTCTGATGCATTAAGCTACTTTCAGCTTCTAGTAAAGAAAAAGTGTGATTTACTGTGTAATATTAAGTGAAGAGAAAGTAACATTTAAGAGTTTTTCTAATGTAAAAACAGAACTTGTAAAGAATACTGATAAGGTTATCAGATAGTAAATATTACTACGGCATTACAGAAAAGAAATGTTCCTCGGTAAGGAAGACTCACTGACCCACATGACTAATGGACAGATAAGATATATTTTCTCTTGAAGCATGCAGTTTATACTGCAGCAACATAAAGCTAAGCACCTATTATTGTATTAGGCTTCCTCTCTCAGTAGGAGCTGCAGCCTAGTGAAGTACTGATCCTGGCATTAGGTAACAGTAGGGAAAGCAGAAAGAAAATACCACCTGTGATAATCATGGTATATTTTTTACAACGTTTCCATTTTTATGATAAAACATAAAGTTATATAGTAATATTATCACATCATAAATAGTTATGAGTCACATTTACTAAACTAGAAAGGGAATGAAAACAGCCATTCAGATCAGCCGGAAATAGGATGGGATCTCAATTCAAGACATTTGAACAAATACGTACAATCTGGACTGGTTTCAAATTCAAACTTGCGGCTGTTTGTCCCATATCCAGCTGCAGTTCGGGCTCGAATTTGGAACACGTAGGTGGTATCAGGTTTGAGGCCATTGATAGTAACATTGGTGCCTTTTGCTCTTAGAATAGTATAGCTTGTCTCTTGTTCCTGCTTTTGGGAAGAGAAATTATCAGATTAAAATCACATTCTAGAACAGAAGTAATAGATAGCATAAAATTAGTACAAACACCTGGAGATTACTGTCATGTTTTGAGTATTTATAGCCTAAGAAAAGTTTGTGCAGCCATTCACTTTCAATCAACTAAAAATCCGTTGATTAACAAGGAATTTATATCATTAGAGCTTCTATAGCCTTGTGCTGTAAATCAAACACTAGTGCTAATATATGACATTTCATTAAATGACTTTGTACTGTATTTGTCCACGGCCTGCAATACGACAAGAAAATAAAGATTAAGGCATTATTTGAAAACCATAAAACAGTTCTGCCTACTGCACCAAATTGGAAGTTGTAATAGGCCAATTTAAAGCTTTTAGGGCCTTGAAGGGCTATTGCAGGACTCGTTTTTTACTGCCTTCTGTTTTATAACGCAGCGTGTACCCTTTATAACAGTCAGAACAGAATTCTACTCAAACTCCTTACCCTAGTTCTGTGAACAAGCTAATATAACCGGTTTACTATTATGCCATAAAAACTATAAGCTTGATGCGTCAATCCTCGTTTGGGCAAAACCCCACTCAATGTGCTCCTGAGCGAGGCTTAGGCTTAGTAGTCAGAAGGACACATATGATTACTTCCTACTGCTTTCTGTTGAAGAGCGCAGTGTATGGCTGATACAGAGGATACGGCTCACGGTTACACTTTTCTTAATAAAAACATATTCCTGACAATGAATTTTCATATAAAATGAAAAACAGAACACTTTCTAATTGAGTAAGTTTGAATACACTTCCACACTGCGCAAAAACCTAATTCTGATAAAAATATGTCTCAGTCCCACTGTAATCACATAGTCTAAAAATTTAAACATGCATGTGGGGTCCCGAGTATTGTTTATACAAGTAAAGCCATCCTGAACCAAAAGGGTGCTTTGGCCTCCTAAAAATGGCAGCTGGAACTGCCTTGGAGAATATCTTGGAAAGCAGCCACACATGTGGGAGACTCTGAATCTCAATCAGTTAGGTTCACATCGATGACTTTTTTTTGCAAGTGTGGGAGATTCCATATCTTGCCCTATTGCTGTGAGCAGTCTAAAATACACTAAACTCATTGAGTTTTGCCTAGTAGATGGAAAAATCAGAGTTAAACTAATGTATGTTGTACGTAAACAGTCTCACCTGATTTTCACTAGGTTTTATGCTATGGTATTTGCTTGCAAGGTGCTGAACTTCTATCTTTGAAAAGAAAGTACTCTTTGCTGAGGCAGATGTACTGAGGTTGGAAAATACTCAGCATATTCTGATTTTCTAAGCCAGATCATCCTCCTTATGAGTAGTTCAGTGACCAGCACTATTTTAATATGTTTGGTCTGCAGTGCTGTCTAAAGTACAAATCTTAGGTTTAGTCTAAGTTGCTAGGCTAACAGTGGAAACTACTCACTTTCATGCTAAAGAATCTGATTACACTGTTCTTGGCAATCTCTAATACAGACAGAACCAGACGTATTTACATCATAGAGAAATTATCAGAGTCTGAACACATTATTTAACATTAGGCATATTAGTAAAAACATGGGAAAAAAATTGCAAGGTCTGTACCTAAAAGTTACCATCCTGAATCAAAATCTTAAACAGGATGAAATAGAAATATTCTTCAGAGAACATAAAGCCTATATATAAAACCCTGTATCATGGTCCATTCCTGCAGACTATGGATGAAAAGGAAATCAGCATTAGATTTTTTTCTGACCTTTCTCTGAAAAAGTTGTGCATGTGGAGGTAAAAAACTTATAGAAAGACCATTCTCAGGAGCAAACAGCTTTGTCTTTTGCACTAACAAAGTCTCTTTTATACTAACAAAGGCAAAGTATTTTAATTTGCAGGCTTTGCTTTTACTACCTCATCATTCAGTTGAAAATAGGCAACCTTTTTAATTTCAAAGACATAATAATCTTTTCTTTAAAATATAAAATCTTTTGTGTATGCTATAGCTGGACATTCATTTTGATCTCATTCCAGGCTGCTTTTACAAAATGCAAACATTTCCTTCTTGTTCAGATACATACCTGCAAGGGAATATATGGTCATGGCCATGTCTGTTAATAATCCTCAATGGAACTTGAAAAATAAATGTTTAAAATGGAGGATGTCATGGTATCTCAGTTTATGGTAAGCTTTTTAGGTACAGATTTTGTAAGTCATTTTTTATGTTAGTAGTAATCAAATCAGCAAAACACCACATAAAAGCTCAAGTTTATCTTTCCTGAGGATGAAGTAAAACTTCTGAGATACAGCACTATAGCCGCCATAAGCAGAAGAAATATACAAAAAGGAGAGCCAGACTTTGCCAAGCAGTACTTTAATCATTGAATTTGATGATGAATTTCAACTTGGATGTGTAAACTTGGATGTTCTCGAATATTTATCTATAGTTTTATAGACACAAACCCTAATGGGAAGAAAATCCTACTACTGTATCTCATATCTCTGTTCTACAAAAGATATTTTGGATATATTTAATATATGGTGGTACTAGTGAGTGAATGGTATGTCCTTTTTCAGACAACAACTGTATATATTTATAGTATATGAGGAAGAATGTTCAACGTGTCAACTGCAGCTTGTACACTTTAGTAAATCTAAAAAGAGATTATACATCTTAGAAAAAATCCATGGTTGCAATACTACTTCTTCTTTTGTACTGGGTATGACAATAGCAAAATTCTCAGAAAACCCATGGCATATATCTGTCTTACCCTCAATGCTACAATAATCAGAGGTTAAAAGCATTTGCATATAATTTACTTTTTTGGTCCCAGAAAGATCAAAAACGGGATATAATTATTTGTTTTAACCAGCCCACTGAGCAGATGATTTCAATGATGGTAAACACAAACCCATTTTAATAACACAGGCAGCAATTAAATTTTATGCATATTTTAGAAGAAAACTTCAGCTTAATAAAGTGTATGTGATTTAGTTTTCATAATTATCATCCACATATTTAAATGAATATTTATTTGTGTGTTATTTAGGATGTATTTTTTTCATATCAATGCATGTTAAGACCCTTCCACAGAACATAACTATGTGATGAAGAAAAATGATGGAAAAAGAAGCTTTTTGTATAAGAAATACATTTTAGAACCACCACTGGAAAGCTGGAACCTCTGAAGTTGACTTTTGTCTACTTTCCTAGAACTGTAACTCCTAATTTACCAAAAAAGATCATAAACCCCTTATTTTTCTTGGTTTAACAAGTGAAAATCATTAGCAACAAAAACTGAATAGATAAAACTTGCAGAAAATAAATACTTTTTTCACATACTTTATGGCAATAACGTACAAGATACATTACATTATCAGTTAGATATAGGAAGTTCAATTTTTCTTCCAAAATTAGCTTAACATTAATGTCAGTAACATTAATTGTCCACAAATATCAATTACTCTTAGAAAACTAACAATTTCATGCAAAAATTTGCATGGACAATGTGCATGACAGAATTGGAGGGACCTGTAACAATCTATTAAGTGTATGTAGTATTTCCTGAATAATTAGGAAAGGTATTGGCAGCAAAAATAAGCAGGAAGGAAAACAATGGCTCTACATGAATCACCTGCCAAGGAGCATATTTGACTTGTCAGGAGAAATACCCAGATTGCTAACTGGGAAAGCTTTATTTCCTAGCACCTGCCACTTAACAACATTGTTTTCAAGATGGGCAGGACTGGGGTGATTTCTGAAGCAGAAAATCAGTAAGACTGGACCACTTTACAAAGCACAATCTCTTTTGAAAAGGCGTTGTGTGAGAAGGGGCTGCCTATAGATCTCACACTGACAAGCAGCATCTTTCTAAGATCTCTGAAGAATGAACGAAGAGTAATAATCCAGTACAGGCTGGCCTGGCTTTAGGTAAATTTAACATGTGTAGATTTACTAATCTACAGGATCTTTTCAACCTTTTTCAATTTGCAGACCTAAAAGGTGCGGTGGATTAAAGCCTCCTGACAATAGATTTGCTTTTCTTAGTTACCTTTCATAAACCCTGCGGAACAGGCTTCTGACTCCCCAAGGGGCTGCAGACCACACATTAAAAACACCGGTGTCAGAAGGTTGTTTTTTTAGAAAACCCTTTGCTCTAAATGGTCTGGCTGTTATTGTTAAGCAATTGGTTCTTTGGTTTAAGAAAGCTGTCTGGTGCATATGAGCTCTTGATCAGAGACTTCAAAGGGAAGAAACACATGTGCAAGATCAGCCTCATAAGACCGGCTGTCTGATGAAGCTGTCTTACATCAACCAGTTGCTCCCTAAGACTGACTGCTTCCTACGACAGGATAGACACGGTGGGAATAGCAGCCACATGCTCAGTCCGTGCGTACAGTACTGCCTGAAAGTGACAAATTTATTAATGAAAGAAGTCAACATCCTTGTAGAACCACAATTAAAACACTGGGAAAAAAACAAAACAAAAAGTCTCAAACAAATACACAAAATCACTTATTTACTCAAAGTGAATGAAATGCTCACAAAGGGAAATGTGTCCCATCTCTACATTGGGAATGATAGTCGTCAGATTAATATAACACCAAAATAAGCAACACTGTTGAGTACTATATCCTGAAGCCCACTGCACCCTCATAGAACTGCCTCAGGAAAGGCCTTCCAATGGCAAAGATTGGCCTTGAGGCGGAGAAGAGGCTGCTGCAGCTCTCCAGAAACAAAGTTACTGTCAATAGCACTAGGAGTAGCCAAACAGGTCTCAAATGTCTCTTTGTAATGCAAATAGCTCTTTTAATACAAAATACTTTTTACTGAAAGGTAGTATCCTTTCTTTTCTTTCTTTCTTTTTAAAAGAGAACATGGCCATGTCAAAAATGTAGAATAGTGAAACCTAAATAATTGCTGTGAGCTTTTACTGCTGAGAATTTATAAATAGAGACTGTCTTATAAGCTGCTGTTTCTTTACTTATCCTCAAGTCCAGGACCTGGACTGGATCCTATCCTCATTGAAATTAATAGAAAAAACATGAAGCGAACTGGCAACAGAAAAAGCATCTATAAGCTATTGCTTTCTAAAGTGAGACTGAAGCAATATGATATAGGAAGCTTTTCTTCTTTCTCTTTATCAGTAATACTGAGTACATTCAGATTTTTACCAAGGTCTCCCAAAGTTCAGGTGCTCATCAAAAATACCCCACATCAGATGGCCTATTAATCTGTGAGAAATTTTTTTCAGAATATGGTCCTCAGAGTCCCCCTCTTTGGTTGAAGATGAAGTAGGTCTATCAATATCCCACTATCCCAATGACAAGTTCCATGAGGAAGATTTCTAAAGGCCAACTGAATAGTTGTGGATAACAGTTTCTAAGTATTCCTTGGTACATAGGAAGCATACACCTGACTTCTATGCATTAACCCTATCGGTAAATGCTAAGCCATTATTTATGCCTTTATTTATTTCCAAGTTCTGTCTTCTTTGTCAGCACTATACTCTATCAAAAACTCTCTAAATAGGTTTTTAGGTATTTAGACCTATTTAGATCATTCTTTAGAATCTTCACAACTACTTTTGGTCTTTTCATGTCTATTAGTAAAGTTTACAGAAAGCCCATTTTTATGAGATTTAATTATTTTTACTATGTACAGATTTATATATGAAGCGGTAAGAAACTGTTGGAAGTACAAGAAAATTTCAGAATAAAACAGAACTTATCCAATTGCAGATTTTTTTTGGTTTGCAGTTATTTAGACACACTATCAAGAATTCAGTTATTCATGAAAACTGGGAACGTTCACAGTATGAACCATTCACTAAAAGGATAGCCTGTCTTTTCAAAACCATCTTTGCGCAAAATACATTTGTGCCACAGGGAAGCACATGAATATATGAATGCTGACAATATAATGTATAAACATTGACAGTATAATAGAACTGAGTAAATATACTGTAATCAAAAGTGGGGGAAAAAAGATGTGTTATATCTTCTCTGTATTACTTCTATATTTGTTCTGAAACATTTTGTGATGAATTTGGTAGACTACACTGCTTAACAATTTCATTTCATACTTTTAGGATATATTCCTTACCCAAAGCAGTCCAACACTTAGCACCACTGAGAAGGAAAGCAAGTGAATGGGGTTGTTTCTGAATCCACAACACAGGAGCGATATCATTCATTAAAACATGATCAGCACAGAACCACCCTCCCCCTTCATTCTTTCTTCCCACCTTTTCATAGTATTTGACCTCATAGTCCAAGATGATCCCATTTGGATGTTCAGGTTCTTGCCAAGACAGAGACACGCTGTTCCTGGATGTCCGGTCTTTCCTAATTACTGTGATAGGGGATGGAGCTGTAATGGTGTTGGAGAGAAAAGGAAGAGAGAAAAGCAAATTGAGTTTATCTCTGTTGTAATCCTTGCCAAAGAGAATTGTTTTCATTTTAAAAGACTCATGAGCATAGGACTGGATTTGTGTCAACATTCAGCAGCTGGATTACAGTCCTGGTACACATGCCTTAAAGCGTACTGGACTAAAGGAAAACGAACTGAGATTTTCTGTTAGACGGACAGACTAGTGGCAAGAAGGCAGATGGTTTCAATCTGCTACTACAGTGTAAGCAATGAAAAACATTGATATATTAAAAAGAGAACAAAACAGTACTACCTTTTTGTTATAATGCCTAAGTATTATTATTACCAGACTCTGCAGAACTCTGATAACATTTTCACGAGCAAGTGTAAAACAGTGCTGGAATGCAATACGTGCTAGGGGTTCCTGGTATCCACAGCTAGTAATAATCAATAAAGCCTCTTTTACAACATTATTTGGTGAGCTCCCCAGATACAAATTGCTCCCATATACGCTAATCTTTTACCACATTTCTTTGAAAATGAAATCTGAATTAAAAGAAAATCTAAATTCTAAACTGTAAAACAATCTCATTTCTGATCTATATTAATCACAGCTGGACATGACAATCAATAGTATACCACAAACTCACTCATGATCTGAAACTTGGAAGTATCATCAGTGTTCCAGGAGAAAAAAATCATAATTATCTAAGATTCTTTAAGACCATTTTGTCTTTAGACCACCCAGTTCTGCATGCTGTTCTAAAAGCAGGCCTAGCTTTCCTGGACTCATTGAAGATATGCAAAAAAAAAAAAAAAAAAAAAAAAAAAAACCATCCTTCTTTTGCACTGCCTTCCCACTTCAAATGCAAAAGAAATGAACTCTCTTTCATGATCTTGGCCAAGCTTCATCAGAAGATAACTTACAGATCACACATTAGAGGTCATAACTGTTATTTAAAAAAAATCTTTTACTAATAAGCTGCCTTTTATCTTACTGTGTAAAACAAACGTGTTTATAAGTTCACATTGTGCTATCCTAATAAAAAGGCACTGGCTGATCTAAACAACTTTATTTCAGCTGAATCTTATGAAATTTTTACTGTTCATATAAAACTAATTGCACTTTTCAAACATTATACATTTGCATGAACTAAATAGTGCTTTTCGTCTTTCAGCTTTCTACAAGAGACCTTTCAAAAGCCAGAAGAAAATTAATCCTAATTTAAACATTTTTTTGAATAAAAATGCAGGCTATATTTGATTTTGCTAAGCTTCATCAAAGTATACTTTCCAGTCTTGACTCATAATCTAAATGCTGACATCCACCTTTATTTGACTAAAGAAATTTGCACACACCCACACAAGCACATACGTATATACACACTCTCATATCTGCTCCAGGCAGAAAGAACCACAAATACTCTGAAAAACATTTTTACATGCCACCCAGTTTGAAATACCTTTCCTAAAACACTGAGAAGGAAAAACATAAAAAAGAAAGTCCTCTCTTTCTTTTCCCCTCCAAAAGGAATAATTTATCCTGAAGTTACATAACTGGAATCAGATTTTAGAGTTTCAGAGTTTTTTTTTAGTTTTTTTTTTAAGTGGTATGGGAAAGAGTTTCTTGATTTTATTCAGACTCAGCAGATCTGTGCTTCCTGAAAAGCATTAGGACAAGGGATACAGGACCGATGTGTAATGAACCTTCTTCTGTATTTCCACTAAATCTTAGGCACAGATCAAATCTGCTGGAGCCAAAAATGAAGCGGCTAGCTGGACTGCTCCAGCTTTATGTTATGCGGCTTGCTGCCTCCATGCTCTTGGAAGTCATTTTTGCCTTCTTTTTAAGTTAGACTATTTATCATTTTTGGATTTGAACAGAGTACCAAGACCAGTCCTCCAGCTGGTAACACTTCCCATTAAGGTAACATTAATACAGATTTTATGAATAATTAATATATGATTAACAGAAATGGCTTTTTCTCCCCAATAAACTATGGTAATTTGTACTATAACACCCTCCCTGTGCAGGCTGAAATAATCTTATATGCTTCAATACCGATGTGCTTTAAAAAAGCTTTTTTCTAACACAGTAGTAATTATTTTAAACTCATTTACGCAGATCTCGGGAGAAGCTACCAGTAACAAATCTCACAGCAGTTTATTAGAAACGTGTCTGCATAAAAAAGTGTCTCAATAACATTATAAAAGATTCATACAGCTCTTCGAAGCCCTGGGGTTGCTAAAGCTGCTTAGAAATTGTACATACATAGTGCTTGAAAAAGACAACATCTCATTCCTTGACCAAGTGGAAGGGAGCTTGATACTCAGTGGAAAAAAAAAATCCTTTAATTCCATGCATAGAGCAGATTTGAGCTCTATCAGATGACTCCACCAGTTTCTGAATCTTCAACTCCATGAAAGTACATATCCTAAAAGTGTTTAAACCACCAGCTTACCTTCACTATAAAGGTGACTGAAATTACCTAGTTTTAAAGTGCTAACCTTGGGTGCATAAAGAATTTTTTTCAGATCTTTCACAAGTGGATTATTTATTTCTAAAGGATAAACCACACTATCCATGTTCAGAGTAGAAGATATTTTAAATTTAACTCTTTGAACCTTGACGTTTACTGTATTTTTTCCCATTTTGTTTAACCATCTTTTATCACCTTGTCTATCATCTGAACATTTTAATTTTGAGGCACATATGATGTTACAAATAAACACCCAATACTGTGGTACAGATTTCAAAATTTTCCTGCTCCCATCGTCTTTGTGCATCCATTTTGGATATTGAAAGCAACAACTGACTTTGATCACTCTCTCTATTATTGACACACAAAACAGAGCCTGGATGACCCTCAGCAAAGTCTCTTCAAGCTGCTCCTCCTCTAGCATTGCTTCATCTATGAAGCAAATATCTATATCAGGCCCGAGGCTCTACAAAACACCGACAGAACTGAACTATGTTGCTCCCAGGATGAGCTCAGTGCCAGGCTAATCCCTCTACAAGAAGGGGAGTAGGAGGGAAAAGGGATAAATCTTGAACTGAGTGGGACAGCTGAAGCACTAAGCTGGACTTTCCCAAAGCAGACTCCAGTAAAAGCAAGAAGACGGAGGTGACGTGGCTATTCTGCTCATCTGCCACCCGCCACAACTTAGTGACAAAACCTCTTTTTCTATATACATTGCTTTTGCTATGTCTAGAATGACTCCTCAGTTAATATACGAGATCAACAGAATAACATGAGCCTCTGGCTAGACCAAGAATAGATAAAGACAAAAAATTTCCAGCACAGCATGTGGTATAAGCTTTCTCTGATGGTCCTCAAAAAAATGGACACTTTTAAATATTGATACAAACATTTTCATTTTTCAACTGCATCTGACAGATAGATAGGTATGAAAGGTCCTTGAATCCTTGAAACCAACTTGTTCAGAGCACTGTTAAGTTTATGTTCTGTCTACTTTGATCAATGGAGTTGGTCATCGGAGATACGGTAGAAGTTAAGGTAATCTGTATGTTGTACTGCCCAAGGAGAGTTACATAACTGTAGAAATGCCTTTGTGATCTGAGTCTTCACCTCAGGTTTTTGGTATGTTTAGGATTATCTTGACATTTAACTGAGGAATTAATCTTTTTTGTACACATCCTTAGAATATAGTTTAATAAGACAAAATATAAACTCTGTCTGTGGATATATATTTATTTTCCTGCATTTTATTTGCTTGAGTGTCCTCGAATATGCCCTCTGGAGCAGAAAAGGGTTAGTTCCAACTGAGTCATCAAATGTCAGAACAACTATTTCTGGCTGAAAGTAGCCTACATTTCCTATGAATTGCTGCATTTTATAGCAATTAATTCTTCCTTCTCCCCAGAATGGTTGAGTTACTGTATTCTACTGTTTCCTTTGAAGAATCTGAAAGTCCAGAAAATGAAGGAGGAGAAATCAAAAAAAGTTAACATTATAAATCCTTAAGCAAGGACGACATCACCATAAGCAGTAGCAAATATAGTCTTTAGTCCTTTGAATGAGGAAGAGAGAGTTTGAGAGTTTCCTGCTTCCTGAAGACCATTAAATAACTACAGTAGGATGAAATTAAAGTCAAAAGCATGCTACAGAAAGGAACAGAAGCACTTCAGATTTAGAATTATCTATTTTTCATCACACTTCCAGGACTTTTTCTTCAAGTAAAAGACAATTAGTGTATACAGTGATAGAATACTAGAACAAATATTTTAAATGGCTGCAGCTCCGATGATTGTCAAAAACAATTCTGTAAGTCCAGTCTAGCAAAAATAGCATACCACCAAGCTATTTTTACACCAATAGAAATTGCTTGAATTTTCTTCATTATTAAAGCATCAACATGCTAGATTAATTAATTATTCAGGCAACACATGTTTTAAGGTAAAAAGGAGAAAGGTTTTTTTACACTAAAAAGTTGAATAAATACAATTTCAGTGATTTTCAGAAAGAGTATCTCCATGCACTTATTTTTTATTAGTGTTCTGATCAATGTAACTCTTAACTTCATGACTGTATATATATATTTTTATATATAATTAACTTCAGGCATATGTGGGCACATACTGAGAAGTTAAGTCATTTTCTGCAAGAAGAAAATGTTTATTCTCAATAGTCATGTGAAATGCATACAGAGATTTTTTTATGCATCAGATGGTTACTATTTGTATGGTACTACAGTCTAACTGGTTTATGACTACTTTAAGCAGTTAATATGAACATTCAAAACTCCCTAGAGTTACAAGGGGAAATGTACTTTGAGCACTCAGTGTTGTTAGGTAGCATTTGTGGCAACTGGGAATGTGGCTGTTGAAAAGCTAATGAATGCAATGATCCAGGGAGCTTAGATTCACAAGTGTAAAAACCTCCTCACTCATGACTATTAAAGGTGCAAGCAAGTAACATGAAGGATCTAGCAGAGAGCACAATAAAACTCTGCTCAAATTGATTTCCCAGAGAAACTGACCCCAACAGATCATCTGTTTTCCTCCAGTTTAATAGCGGCTGTACATAAATCTCCTTATTGACTTTTTCTTATTCTGTGGTTATTGTTTTCATATGTGACTGGCTTACAGATGTATATACTGGGAGATAATTCCCTGTCCTGTGACAGAAAATTCAGTATTAACTCTGGGAAGCCATGTGTGTACAACTGCTGAAATATTTAGAGCGATGTTGTTTCTTGCTTAGGTCTCTAGATCAGCAAATTAAATTTTAAGGAAAGCCTAGTAGAGTCCTCTAGGATTTCATTCTAATCTGACCATGGTCTCCTCACCTCCAGCTTCCAATCACAACCAGCTATCAACATCAGAGACTAAAATATTCCAGTTTATGTGGAAAGATGATGCTCAAGAACATATCCAAGCTAGCAGAACCAACTAAATTGCAACTTCTCCCACACTGTTGAATAATTTGCTTGCTCATTTTTTCTTACAGAAATTTGATGATTTTATTACATAAACCTGATATTTTCATCTGATATAATGTATAACTTGGCTTTAGTGTCTATGATCCCCTAGAGGGAATTGGGGAAGCAAGAATAATAAACAAGTTAAGACCATAATTTGAGAATTAAATCCATAGTCTCTAATGCTACAGATCCACTGGGACCCAAACCTAAATCTCTGAAGTTAAAATCATAGCAACTATTACACAAGTCAAAGTGGAAAGATCAATGTTTCATTGCATTAACTGATCTTTCCCTTAAAGATAGTTTATCTTGAAAACTGGAGTCACATTCATAAACTATGCACGTGTGAGAGGACTTGCCCTGGTATAAACACTAGGCACCCCTGCTAAGCGTTCAGTTCAGCCCAGCACAGCTAATAGTGCTTCACATACGTATTTCACCCACACAAGGTGATCCCCAACATTTGTGTTTTTGTGAGTCAGGCTTATACTTTTGGATCTATTCAACCATTCCACTACTAAATACTACTCAATTTGTGAGACATAAGTAATGAGTCACAAATCTGTATCATGATGTCATAGCTTCATGATACAGTCACAAAAATTCGATTGATTTCTGTATGGGCTGCGACCCATCTCCTTGGATCCTTTACATTGCTAATGAATAATCTCTGGACTAATATCTAGCCACAGTTTGACACAGACGTTAATTCCCAGAGAGCAGGAGTTGGACTCTTTGAAAACTTTGCTTAGATTACTATTTGCTTTCACTATTAAGTGCAGTCAAACACGCTGCCACCCTATATACTGTTCTGCTAAAACAAGTAATTACAAGGTTAATGGCACCGGCGCATTCCAAGGAAGGCACAGTCAGGACATTGTGGTCAGGTGCCTCACCGGCCTTGTGGAAGAAAGAGGAAACAGTTACATTTTAACAACATTTCGGGAAACCTGCTAAACTCTACACATTCCTCTTCCAGATACAATTACCCACCTCTAGAATGTGTGTGCAGACATAGTCCTTCTGCCCTTTAATCTCCAGGATATGCAGTTAAACTAGCACAGTACTTTCGTATGTGTTCTCACACCTTTTGTTTAAGCTGTAGCAGACTCAATATATTTTTATGGCTTGCACTGTAAAATACCATGTGATTCTACAACATCATTAAGTGACTGTCAGAGAGAAAGTGGGCGCCTTTTTCGTCCTTTCTTTTTCCCAGAGACAGGAATAAAGGAGTCCAGCAAGCCAACAGCAAGAAACTCATGCCTGCGTACAAGACTTATACTGGATTCAGGAAGGATCGTGGTAGGATACAGTAGTAATGAAATGGGGGAAAAGGTTATCAGGGCATTAAAGGTTATCAAGATGTAGGAGTTTATACAAGTCAAAATGTAGAAGGAAAGCAAGAGATGAAAGGGACAGGGATAAGCAGAAGTGGGTTAACTCTGGATGGAATGATGCTGTGTATGGAAGCATATTGTGCTCTGGGAAAGTCTGGTTTTGGTTGTAACTCGTGCTTTTTACTTAAAACACTTCTAAAGGTATTCCCCAGCCATGACACGGGGTATGCATTTCTTGCTTTCCATAGCAAGACTAATGTTATAATGTGTTATTTTCTTGAATGTGTTATTTTCTTGGACAAATCTAATTTGATTCTTAAATCAAAATAATGTTAAATTAAAATCACAGTTTAAAACACACACACACACACTTTAAATACTAACTTGTTCATGATTATTTTAATGGATGACTTCCTGCATTATAGCAGAAATACTCCGATGCATCTGGAAGCCAGTGGCCTGTAACCTGTGGTTATAGACTCCAGAGTGACTGCAGGCACTGCACAGGTGACACAAAGGAAAGGAGGAAGGGCAGCAAACCGAAAAGGGGAAAACAAGCAGCTTCAGCAGGAACGGCACTAAAAGGCAGCTGCTTGCTTTCACTCTCAAGTACAGAGAAAGGCAACCTTCTGGGCAGCAGCTGTCACTGGACAAGAGATTATCAGAGCTCATTTCTCACTCTTACAAATAAATTCTAAATTAAAAGCAAACTTCATCAAGTGTTGCACATTCGTGCTCTCATCTCTTCCTCTTTTTATTGAAAGAGATAATAAATGTCTTCCACTGAGCAAACAATGTTAGACTTACTCATATGTTTAACACGTGTTTAATAAATCATGGAAACGCCAGGTCCATTTGGGAAGTATCAGGCTGCACAAGGCACTCACTTCAGAAACTGAAAATTATGGTGCCATGGTGTTCACAGCTGTTATTTCACAGAAGAGAGAAATGCAGTATATGCTTTCATAAGGACTCAGCCCAAAGGTACTCACAATACTAATGTTATTCTTTCTGATCTCTGTTTGAGATGGTGATGGTGGGAGCTTCTTAATACTTCATATTTTTCACTCAATGTTTTTAAAACCATATCAGTTTTAAATAAACAGTTTGGCTTTGCCTTTCCTACCCCATTGTTACATTACTTTGCAGTATGCTAGAGACTCAAGCTTCCTGGTGGGAAGTTTTCACAAAGAGTAATTTATTCACCATGACTGTGACATCAATTGTTGGATGCTGAGTAGGGTTTTGTTTTCCATGAATGTTATCATCTCTATCAGAGAAATTCCATCCACAGCTCATGAGGTATATTTAAGAACTATCTCTAGGAAAACAGTATTAAAACTGAAGATGACAGGTGCACCCAGATAAATGAATTTAGCAATTTAACCAGTTTGTCTGTAAAGTCCATTGGAGTCTTTTCAATCTGGTCAGAAAACACTCCAAATGGAAACACTCTTTCTCAACCTTCTTGTTCTGGCATTCTTAAGTGTCTTCAGAGATAGCTTTGGAGCAATTGATTTTACAATAGTTATCTGGGACATTAGCATCTCTGAGGGAACAGGCTTGAAAAGTGTTCGTATTTCCTTTCATTTTCTTTTATATCTTGGGGATTTTAGTGTTTTGGTTTTATTTTTTTAATAATATTTTACTAAAAAGAAAGATCCCTTAGAATGATATATTGTAAGAATTAAAAAAAAAAAAAAAGAAGCAAAGACAACTGACTTCCTTGAGGCATTTCTGACAGCAGTTAAAAATTCTACAGGCACTCACTTCACAACACTGAGAAGATAGGACTAGTTTGATGAAGCAGTCTCTGATTTTGAGACATCTATTACCTTCAGAGAATATCTGTCCTCACCACTTGAATGACATCTCAGGCTCAAATAAGTTTATATATTTATAAATTAAAACTAAAGTTTGCACATATAAGAAGATTCTAACAAGAAAGTGTATGCAACTTTGAAAGTATAATTGAGTTTTATATTTAAATGCTATTAAAATAAATTAGATATGCCCGACAATAATTTCTCAAATAATTTTGCATCATAGTTTCCAAGCACAGGGAAACAGCTAACATTCTTTTCCATTCGTTTTTCTAAGAAGTCCCACTTCGCAAAACGTCTAGCTGGAAAACTTTACAAAGTAAGGGAAGTTGCTCTTTGTTTACCATCAGGAGGAATGCAGATAACTTCTCTCACCAATGACACAAAATACTAGCATGGACAGAGAAGTCCAAGGGATTATTACTAACTGAATGCTAAGCATACTCTCAGGCACATTTCTCTATTGTTACTATTTTCAAAAGAAGACAGGAAATGAGAATCGACACGAACCTCACGTAGAAGCAGTAGAGAAAACTCTGGCACCCTTGATTACCATTATTTGCTGATGGTGATTAAAGCTCTACCATGACTTCTGAAAAAGATCAAGTAGGTAGCTATCTGCATTAAAAGTGAAAAACACTGGCTGGAGGAACATGCTGAGCCACAGATCTCACCTTTGAACTTTCTCTAAGGTCACGAATGTCTACATGAAGCCTGCACAGTGAAGAGATCAATGTACGTCACAAACTTCGAATCCACAGAACAACTCCCTTGATATTAGAAGGGAAGGGATCAAAGGCTGTGAATGCAGACTATCTCTAGCTAATAACAGGCTATGCACGCAGTGTCATCGTTAAAATATTTTCCTTTTATATCCCTAAAGGAGGAGTTCTATCAAGTTAAAATGATCCTTGAATAGCCTCTGGGATGAACTGTAAAACACATTTGAAGAGCATAAAAACCTTATTTACTCCAGGAATGTTTGAAATTCAAAAGATAAATGTCATTCAAAAAACAAGCGTGTCCCAGGTATCCAGTCCATAACAGGGAACAGCTGTAATAACAATCAATGAACCAGGGACTCGCCACATCATGTCATTAGCTGACTTTTAATAAGTCTATCTTCTTGTCCTTTTTATAAGGGCCATTGGGAAAGAAAGAAATATATCATGCATCAAACATCTGTGGCTTTCTCAAATTGTGCCTCCTAGAAGACATATCTACTTAAGGGACCTAACAAACACAGATTGCAAAGTGCAGCTCCTTTTAAACAGGGAACTTCACATATCACATGTGAGTTGGTAGAAACAATGAAGTCCAGCTTAATCACATAAAGAGTGTCACAGCTCTCTCAAGCAATCAAAGATATATATTCAAAAAAAGCTTTGTGCCCAACTTGGCACTTAATTCAGATACTTGAAATGGCAGATTTCAAGCAAACAGAATTCTAATCCCGAGGAGTCTGAACAGAGAAGCAGCTCCTTGCCTATAACAAAACTGAAAAACTTCTACTGGATTTCTTCCCTATTTTAAATGCTTACCCCAAGGTGAAACTGAACTGTTAGCCTGAAATTTTCAATCTGCATATGACAAATGTAGATCGAGATTTTACAAACAAACAGATGTGTCTACCCTTTAAGACTCTTCTCCCTAACAATGCTGATTTCTCTATCTAGTTATCAATTTTGTTTTCAACCTTCTCTGAATATTTTTTGATCCTAGTCCTTTGTATGAATTCTCCAATGCATTAACTGTTACAACTGTTACCCTTTCCTTTAACAAATACATCCCTTCATTTCTCAGCACTACTGAATTTGACAGCTAATACATTTAAAGAAGAGACAGAAAGAAATACAAAAATAAATTTGATTCAACATACAGAGCAGATTGTTTATATCTGAAAAAAAAAATCTGACGTTGGAACAACCACTTCAACCCCAGAATAAATGAGAGACAGAAGCCTGGATTAGAGAATCAACTTCAAGAACAAATACTGCCATACACCTAAGAGCACAGGAACAGCTGTTACTGTAGTCATCTGTTTTTCTACACTTTTTAATACACGGTTTAAATGATTAAGCAAGAGGAGACTAAATGAATTATTCAGCCTTGTGTTTTTAGAACTATGAAATAATAAAAAAAAAAAGGGTAGATTTAATAATCAAATTACTTCTCTTTTAGGGACTCTCCCCTAATGAATCAGTACATATGTGATATATCTGTTATTATTCTTTATATCATAGTTGTGCACAGATGCCGCAATTTGAATTAAGGGATTTTTATTCTTCATGAGCCTCTCATAAGAAGAGAGCTTTGCAGAGAAGGCAATGAACATTTTACAAGTGCACAACTGAACCAGTAGGAAAACAAAATCCAGATTTATGTACTTCTTACCTAATTGAAGAGCCTAATCACCTCCTATAGTCATTAGTAAAAGATGTTAGAGATGTTAATCTCTAGGTAGAATTTAGTCCACAAAAAGCCCATAGAATTGCCATTACATTTCATTCGACAGCAGCCAAGGATTCCTACTTGCATTCTGAGTTCATCTGCAACAGTCCAAACCTATATGGATTATGTCGAAGTTCTGGGTCACTCAATCTCTGAATGTCCTTATAATTGAGGACAGACTCAATTCATGAAATAGCTCCTGTACACAGGAAACTGCTTGCACAGGAAAAGAGTCATGAACTTAACTCCCAGTTTCCATCTACCTTGTATAACATTTTGACTATGTTCATTCTCCTTACTCTATCCCTATGGTCTAATCTGGACAGCTGGACTTACTACCCTACATGGTGACCCAGGGCCATCTAAAATGGTACATGGAAATTAGAGATAAAACTACACACCAGATTGCTTGGGACACCAGTTTCATCTTCTAGAGCTCACACAATTCTTATGGGCAGCATACCCAAAGATATATTCAAACATAAATCAACCGTCTCCTTAGTAAATCTATACTAATTTAAGCAAATTTGTATATGAAGTATGCAGACGGACTTGATGATCTTGAAGGTCTTTTTACAGCCATAATGATTCTATGATTCTATGAACTAATTTATTCAAATCCCAAAGCGGACACACTTCCTTCAGAGTGTCCCAATTAATTTAAGATGATAAACTAGGAGAAAACTCCTTCTCATACTAACACAAGTATGACTATGCAGCAGTTTAACTGAAATACTCACATGTGATTTAAAACTGCTTCTCCCTGCAATCAGGCCTCCCAGTATTCACATGGGCAAAATTAGTTAGTGGAAAGTAGGTCTCAATTTACTTATTGCTGACTCTAAGAGGGAGTAACATAGCTGTTTAACAGCATGCAACAATGCTATACAATACACCGAAGAATAAGACTTGATCCTGCAGGCTCTCTGTAGTGAAAAAAGGAAAAAAAAAACTTTGAGAGGAGGAGCTAGCCTACATGCAATTCATCTAAATCTAATCTCTTTAAAACAATCTGCTTGTATGGAGGTATTCCCCAGAAAAATGCAGTCCTACTGATGTTTTTTTTATATTCATGTATACATAAAATTTATATGTTAGGACAAACAGCAGAAGTTTTGAGTCACTGTTAAACACCACAACAGAGGAAGCAGCAGCACTGTCCTGAAATGCTCTGGAGCAGGGATCCTCCGCACTCACAGGATACGGTCTCCTCAATCTGAGTATGTGTGTGTTGTCTTTATACTCCGTGAAGAGGGCCTTGCTCCATGGATCAAGAGATCAGGGTTAGGAAAGGACAGGAATAGCAAACAATCCCTATCTGGTTCCGCCAAGCCGTGTCTATCCCCTTCACACACCGGAACAGAATCTTAGACTTACAGAAGAGCTGAGGTGGGAAGGGATCTCTCTGGCTACAGCAGGGTCAGCTGCAGCAGGTTGCTCGGGATATTGTTCAGTCAGGTTTCCAGCATCTCCAAGGACAGAAACTCCACAGACTCTCTGCATAATCCGCTCCAATGCTGTCGCTCTCACAGTGAAAACATATTCTTAGGTTCGGATGGAGCTTCCTGTGTTTCAGTTTGGGTCTGTTGCCTCTTGTCCTGTTGCTGGGCACCACTGAGAGGAATCTAGTCCTCTGCTTTACAGCCTCCCCTCAGGCATTTATAAACAGGGATAAGATCCTACCTGCACCTTCTCTTCCCCAGGTCAAACAGCCCCAGCTCTTTGAGCACCTCCTTGTATGAAAGATGCTCCAGTCCCTTAATCAGCTTTTTGTCTCTTCACTAGACCCCGTCCAATAGGTCCACGTTTTTGTGGTAACAGGGAGACCAGAATTGGACCCAGGACTCTAGGTGGGGCCTCCCCAGAGTAGAGGGCAACAATCACCCCTCTTGAATGCTCTGCCTAATACAAACTGAGGTGCTGTTGGCCTTCTTTGCTCGAAGGGTACATTACAGTCATGCGCTGTTGTACACCAGGGCCTGGAGTCCTTCTCTGCCAAGGTGCTTTGCAGCTGGACAGCCCCAGCCTGCTGTGGTGCACGGGGCTGTTCCTCCCCAGGTGCAGGCCACAGTCAACTCTAGGAACACTAAAGGCTGAAAACAGCGTGCTGGACAAAGCTCACCAGAATTATGCTTCAGAGAGCAAGGATCAAGAACCCAAGCAATGGTCAGTGAATAAAAATCAGAGGTTATTTGTTTCTGATTTAGTTATTAAGCAGTTAAAAACATTTTTATCATAATGTATGTGCTTATAGTCAACAGAGTTCAATGGGCTGGATTTGCACAGGTACTACTGTTACCTGTTAGATAGGAAGAGCCACCCCCTGTAGGAAGGTAGCATCAGAATTTTATTTATGTTCTGTTATTGATCACTTTGGGACTTTCCTTAGTTCTAACAAGCTGAGTATATTTTCAGTATTTGTTTTGTTTTACATGGCAAACACAATGAAAACCTGAAATTAAGACATGCCATTGCCATGTTGTTTGTTTGAGATCATAGCTGTTACAACTCACAAAGCTAAACAAAACTAAGCAAATAGAGTTATGATCAAAGAGAATCATTTCCTGTATGCTGAGGTTTCTCTCCAGATCTGCTAGGAAGAAAGAAGGGAAGGGCATTATGTGTGCTAGGATGCCAACGGTATGACTAAGACTTCTTAACACCTGCCTGGCAGAACAATATCTGGTGCTGGTTCAGATTTTTTCTTTTCATCTCATGCAGCATCTCTTCTCATGCAGTAAATACTACTGTAGAGAATATAACTATCTAAAGTGCAGTTAAGTCTATTGCACTGTTTAATTTAGGTTACAGTAATAATCCTTCTGCTCAGTATTCCTCAGTGATACATAAAATCTGTATGACAATACATGATACCATAAAGCAGTGATGTTACCAAAAATCTAACTGCTAATTTCTCGCGCAGCATCAAAAAAAGATGAATCTAACATATGTATATCCTTGATTGAAGGCTATAGAAACGGAACTGGAAAATAGTCTCCTTCACTGTTCATAGAATCATAGAATCATAGAATGCCTAAGGTTGGAAGGGACCTCTAGAGGTCATCTAGTCCAACCCCCCT
>JAWLRI010000296.1:4096913-4120174 GCA_034781795.1 Crypturellus tataupa | reverse complement strand
AGCCAAGGCTATCCCCCACCCTCACGTCTCCGACAAGTCCCTCTCTGTTTGATAACACAAGGTCCAGTAGCCCACCTACTAGCCCACCTGTTACGCTACTGAATATCAAACCAGCACAACTATGTTGCTGCTACCAAATGCAGCAACCAAAATGGGAGTTTTCTGCTTAACACAGCCCAAAACCAGTAAATACAGAAATATACAGAAAAAAACTTAGCTGGCATTGCACATCTTGTCCCTTTACTTACAAAGCTTCAAAGAAGCCACAACATTCTAGTCATTGCAGATAAAACAGAAGTGCAATATAAAAGTGTATAAGCTGCGATACACACACACACAACACCCAAAACCCTAAGATATCTTTACACAAACACCACATACTTGATCATCATCCTAGTGACAATGCAGGTGGTGTGGCACAGCTGTCAGTCTCTCTGCATGGCACATTCACAATTAGCACACCACCTCTAGGGATGCTGAATTCCCTATAATCTCCCGTAGCAGTCAGTGACCCTTTCTAAACAGGGTCGATTGGTGTTATTAGGAGATAGCATCTGTGTGGTGCAACATATTGATGGGAGGTGAGAGGAAGTTGTTCCTTCCCCTCCTGCAGAAGCAAAGGGCAGCAGCAGAATGCTTCAATATAATTCTGAGGATGCCATATCAAGCGGTAATAGAACTACCATGCAAAGAGGATGATTTAAACTGATCCATATGAGCTAAATTAAAACAGAAATGTGTGTCCTTCCTCTTCTATTTCCACGTGAAGATGGAAAGACTTATAAGAACTAGGAATATTATAGTTTCCTATCTGTATAGCTATATTTTACAAGAAACCATTTTATTTAGAGATGTCTCTCATTAACCTTCACTGGAAGAGAAGTAAAATAAACTGTAAGAAAAGCAAAGTAAAACTTTACCCATCTAGCTAGAAGAAA
Organism: Crypturellus tataupa; assembly: GCA_034781795.1. NCBI lineage: Eukaryota > Metazoa > Chordata > Aves > Tinamiformes > Tinamidae > Crypturellus > Crypturellus tataupa. The sequence goes on along the minus strand of JAWLRI010000296.1, from coordinate 4,119,236 downwards.
AAAATATAAACTGTTTCCTCACATGATTCTGAATCACCCTGGATTCAGGAGTCTGAATCATGGCTTTACACCAGTTTTAGATTGTCAAATATATTATCTTTCTTGAATTTACAGCAGTGTCAAATATATTATCTTTCTTGAATTTACAGCAGCAACAGATTCAGACTTTGGATGTTTCCAACTTTTCCTTTGACAATGAAACACTTTATTTACAAATCAGATTTGAAAACACCCTAGTAAAATTCTAATAAAGGATTCATTTACAGGAGTCGGCAACACTGAAGATGATTTGGTGCATGTGAACATGTGTATTTATATGTGTGTGTGTGTATACTGATATTTGTTATGTGTATATATGTGTGTATGTATATACACACACACAGAGACACATATACACATAACAAATATCAGTATATAATATGAGGAGTTTACATATAGAAATGGAGTTGCTGTGTAAACTGACTTGCTAGTGTACCAGCTGAATTTATTTTAGCATACTCTAGCAGATCTCCCAGTTGCCACATTAGAGAGAATAAGAACTGTGCATATTCTAATCAATTAGGCTAGTGACGGATTCATAGTAGATATGCCCATGTGCATAGTGAGAAACACGGAGAGAAACCTTTGTTCAATTTTCAGGGGAGCCTTTGGAGCTCAGAGACCATGCACATGTAACACAGACTGATGTCTCTCTTGAACAGAGTTTGTACAATGTATGATTTTTACCACCAGGAGAACTGCCATAAAAATCACAGTTTCACTATTAGAAAACATAAAATATTCCTCTGTTTTGCCTTAGGCTCTTGGAAATTCACACATGAGAATAAGGGTGTTTTATGCAGGTAGAGAGCATTCTGTAGGTGATTTGCAGTTGGAACTAATGTGGGCTGGACCCTGACAATAGATTTAAGAAGGACTGGGCTACTACCATTCGAGGATTAAAACTGCAACTTCATTATACCCATTGCAAGAGTACAGGGCTTTCAAATCAGGGTTGGCGGAAGTGAAATATCCTGGATTCAGGCGATCTGGACTGAGGCAATCGCAGAGAATAGACTCAGGTCTTACGTTTCATCTACATTTCAGTCCTTTCTCCCAAACTCTCAGCCTGCTTCTTGCCATCACTTCCTCTGTGGGCTTGCCAATGGCTCCGTTTTAAGGCTGTGTTGGGCTGCACTGAACCTTATGTACCATTACATATGATATATCAGGCACAGATCACTTCCTCGAAGCTGTAAGCTTCGCCTACTTTCTTCTGAGTCCAACCTAGTTCAGTCACTTAACCAAAAGTTTAGCCAACTGTTTGTTGGATCCTTCTGTTCCTGAAGGAACATAATTGTAGTCAGACAGTACAAATGATCACCCTAGAGTCATATTTGGCTCTCAGAGTCTCCTGGTCTCCTCCAGATATAGCTCAGCAGTGCTTTCATTCTTACTTGGAAAATGTACAGATAAACACTTAATTATAATGTAACCTAAGATCTCCAGACTTCCCTTTTTACTGTCCTTGTACTTTCTGGCCAGGAAAGGAATGCTAGAGAAACTGAATTTTTGTAATTATGCTTAAAAACATGGCTTATACACATATTGAAAGCACCTTACGTAACTTCTAGTGGAAATCTAACAAGGCAAAACAATCACCGTGACCAAGGGATAGCACAATTAAATCTGCAGTAATCTACATCACCTAAATAGACTTAAAGCAAAAACAAACTATGTATAAAAGTAGAAAAATACTACTCTAACAGCCTGCAGAGAGCACTAAACAAAATGGCTGTTGCCAGAAATGCATCAACTCTGACAAGAATGCCCTATGAATCATGCATTCCAAAACAAAATCAAAATCCACCTTGCTCCGCAGTGCAAAGACAACGAGCACAGGGCCCTGGGGATGCACATCACCTTTTACTGATCCTAGAGTGTCCCCAGATGACCTCTAACTGCTATGATGGTGAACAGGCTTTCACAGATGATGAAAAGCAGGATCCCTGATACAAAATAACAACAGCAAAAGGGAATGCCTAAGCCAAGGCTGCTCATGTCCCTGACACAAATATCAGAAATATGATTACAATTGCAGTAAGTTATTTGAAATGGATATAAAGTTCAAGCTTTGGAACTGACGTAAATGTCTAGGTGAGAAAGAGAAAATATGAGAAGAGATTTCAAATAGGCAGACTCATCTGGATCTGCTTAGGGCATGGTCCTCCACAGCAACTGGTAATTCACTGGCTGCTCTCATGCTGAATCCAGTGTATTCTCACATTTCTAAGTCTCTATCAAGACTTAGAATATCTGTGAATGAAAACACCGTAATAACATAGCCTACTAAGAGAATGCCTACATAGTATGTCATTAACTTGGTTTGCACTTTGAGGAGACAGAAACATTGGTATTCTTGGGACACTGCATGGGGCTAGAGGACATGGGAGCAGGATCGCTGCACAAGCACATACTTTCCGTACAAAGCCTCTTGATAAGCTGCACAAAGTTGAAACACAGAAATGTAAGGATCTAGTCTCTTCACAGAATGGTTGAGGTTGGAAGGGACCTCTAGAGATCATCTCGTCCAACCCCCCTGCTCCAGCAGAGACACCCAGAGCACTTGGCACAGAGTGGCATCCAGGCAGATTTTTAAGATCTTCAGAGAAGGAGACCCCCAAAACCTCTCTGGGCAGCCTGTCCCAAGGCTCTGTCACCCTCACAGGAATGAAGTTCTTCCTCCGTGCCGTGAGCTCTAGGTGGCCCTGCGTGTGCAGGGAGGTTGGACGAGATGATCTCTAGAGGTCCCTTCCAACCTTAGGCATTCTATGATTCAATGACTACTCCTGATCACTTTCTTTTCCTTGACATATCCAGAGATGGGCTCTAGGATGAGCTGCTCCATCACCTTTCCAGGGATGGAGGTGAGGCTGACTGGTCTGTAGTTTCTCCTCCCTCTTGCCCTTTTTGAAGCCTGGAGTGACGTTGGTTTCTTCCAGTCCTCAGGCACTTTCCCTGCCCTCCATGACCTCTCGAAGATGATGAGAAGTGGCTGAGCAATGACCCCTGCCAGTTCCCTCAGCACTCTTGAGTGCATCCCATTCGGGCCCATAGAATTTGCCTAAATAATCCTTAATCCAATCCTCCTTGACCATGAGAAAGTCCTCCTCTCTCTTGGTGCTCTCTCTTGTCTCCGGGCTCAGTACATGGGGGCTGGCCTTAGCAGTAAAGGTAGAAGCAAAGGTGGCATTTAGTAACTCTGCCTTCTCAGCATCCTCTGCCACTAAGGCACCATTCAGCAGTGAACTAACATTTTCCCTAGTCCTCCTCTTGCTGATGATGTATTTATAGAAGCCCTTCCTGTTGTCCCTGACATCTCTCACTAACTCAAATTCCAAACGGGCCTTGGCCTTCCTCATTGCAACCCTGCATTCCCTGACAATGTTCCTATATTCTTCCCATGTGGTCTGGTCCTTCTTTCACATTACGTATGTGCTATTAAGTTTACCAAACAGCTCCTTGCCCATCCAGCACGTCTCCTGCTCACCTTGGTCGACTTCTTTCTTATAGGAATGCATCAATCCTGAGCTTGGAGAAAGTGATGTTTGAATATTGTCCAACTCTCCTGGACCCCTTTCCTTCTAGGACCCTTGCCCAGGGCATTCCTCCAAGGAGCTCCCTGAGGAGGTCCAAGTTAGCTCTCTTGAAGTCCAGGGTTGCAATCCTACTTCTTGTCCAGCTTCCTCCTCGCAGCATTGTGAATTCCAACATCTCATGGTCACTGCAGCCAAGACTGCCCCCAACCTTCCCACTTTCCACTAGACCTTCTCTCTTCGTTAGTACCAGGTCTAGCAGCGCCCATCCCCTCGTTGGCTCATCAACCACCTGCATCAAGAATTTATCCACAATGTTCTGCAGGAACCTCCTGGACTGTCTGCTCCTAGCTGTGTGCTTATCCCAGCAGACATAAGGGTGGTTGAAGTCCCCCACAAGGACCAAGGCTTGGGATCGCGAGGCTTCTTGCAGCTGCCTGTAGAAGGCCTCATCCGCTTCCTCTCCCTGGTCAGGAGGCCTGTAGTAAACTCCCACAACTGTGTCGCCCTTGTTCGCCTGCCCTTTAATCCTCACCCAATCCGCTTCCTTCACTGGCAAACATTGCTGCAATCTTAGTATCCATAAGGTGGCTAAGAACAGACAAGATTCTTCAGTTCCTTCAGATAAATTAAGCATTGGCAAATTAGAAACAAATGATAGAATTAGTGCAGCTGTGACAAATGTCCTGATTCCATGATCAGAGGATACTGCTGGCTGTGCTCATGCAGGGCCTCAATGACTTTAATAAGTCTCCATAGAAGCACAGCAGTCCTACTGCACACTGAGCTATGAGACTAGAACCTAATCCAGTATTCAGTTCCACACCCCCATAACACTGGCAATGATTCAGAGCTGCTGAGACAACTTGCTGTGGAGTGGGGAGAAAAAAAAAGTGTTTTTAAACACTCTAATGTTAGCTTTTTATGTGTCTAACATCAAAACATTTTTTCACTTCTATTCAATCAAAATTAATCACTAAGATTACTACAGTAATTTATGTTGGAGGTTATTGAAACAAGCGTTTTATTAAAATCTGTTTTTATTAATAAAACACATTCTGGATATGGAATCATATGAGTATGCTATTAGACATTATTAACTAGGGACTAGGAGCTAATCATAACAGCCATGCTGCCAGTTCCTTTGACAGTAACACACACTGGGTTCATTTCTGCCTTTATATTTACTAGAGCATTCAAGTCAATCAGTTACCTTAGCAGATAAACATTTACTCTACCTCTTGTGAAATAGGGAAAGGAGATGCAGCCACTCAATATTTCTCAATACAGAAAAGGGAATCAGAAAGAGACTCACCAGCCTGATTAGTTGTGATGCTGACTGCAGCAAATTGCCTGGAAAGCGTACTCAAGTCAGATACCCCGTTGACTGCATCAATCTCAAAAGTGTAATTGGTATGAGCCAAAAGGTCCACTACTGTCACTGTTGTGTTGGTGAGTCCAGTCTGACGGGGTAAGAATCGCACATTGTCACTACACGGCTCACACATCTTGGTGTTTCCTCCACATTTTTTGCAAATGATGTTGAAAGTGACATCTTTCCGACCTCCTGTGTCAAGAGGCCAGCTCCAGTCCAGGATAACAGATGTCTCATTGATGTTGGAGATAACATTTCTTGGAGCAGATGGTGGTCCTACAAAAAGAAACAGGAATGGAGAAGCATGAGTTTTTCTACAGTGCTCCTGGATGGGAGCAAATACAAGAGTGACAAACGTAAGTAACCAAACACTTTCAAATATTTTCTTGAAGGGACTCCTGAAATATTCCACTGAACTACAGAAAAAGACACTCAAGGACCATATTTTCCTATAGTCATCTGCCACTCTCAATGTACAGCTCGGGACTGTGGGATAGCCTGAGAGTTATGTATGACAGTTACTGATATTACACAGAGATGCTGCTGAAAATATTGCTAACAATTTAAAATCCTAGCTCTGCTTCTCAAGTCTGACAGAGAACAACAAGGAGAGCACTAACAAGAGCAGCACACAAACTCAGCCCAACAATTTCTGGTAACCTATCCAACATGTAAGAGGACTTGGGAGGAAGTGAAGGGTTGATTAAAATGGGATGTGAAAGGAAGCAAGCAAGCAAGCTGCTGAGATACACATGGAAGAAGACAGCCCAAGCGTAATGATGCTACTCACTGGTGCAAGCCATGGATGGAGGATCTTTCTCAGAGCGAAAGAAATTCTTTTCACACCTACAGTTCAGAGACCCATCTTCATATGTAGAGCTGTGGGGTGGGCATTTGGCACACTTCACATTGCCAGGAAAGGCTTTGTAGAACCCAGGTCGACAAACTGAAAAATGAGAAAAATGTAGTTTTAAATCCCTTAGATACATCCTTGATTTTAACACATAATTTTGTTATTATCCTGAAATCTATCTATACACAGGTCACATTTTTGGGAGTGCCAACAATCTTAAAAATACAAACTTTTCTCTTAATAAGAGAAATGATGGCATTAAAGCCGCTTGATATAATAGAGTTGTTTGTGCACAAACCTTGATTTGTATTGAATTTTGCCTGGATTAAAACAAAACAAACAAAAAAAAACACCAGTTGATTGCACTTCTAACAAGAATTAATTCCTATTTTGTATTATTAGAACTTTCCTTATTCTTCCTGTCTGGTTAAGTTTACATAAGCACTGGTCCTATCTTGCCCTATCGCATTTCTGAAGGATCAAACAGCAGGCTCCATGAGCTGCTTTTGATATTGAGAGAATATCGGGAACTCACATGGTCTGTAGTACCATGATGATTTTAACATTAACCCAGTACTCTAGTGACACTGCTTGAGCCCACATGAGCTGCCTCTGACAAACTCCAGGTGTTGTTGTTCACTAACATTGGCACGCTCCTATTTCTGCTCATGCTGCATTTTATTTTGACTCTGTGCCACATTTACATCAGAAGAAAACAAAGAAAACAGCCCTTAAAATAAGCTGCAGAAACAAACAATTAAGTAAATAACTTTCCATGAAAAAAAACATGGAGCAAAACAAGACTGTTGATTCCTTTCTGATAAGATCATCTCACCATCTGAAAATAATAATAAAAAATCCACAGCAGATAACAATCATCAAACTTTACTGTTCAGCTGTTGTTTCTATCCAAGAAATACATCCTTCTCCAAATGCAATTTATCAAGTAAAATTGTTCTCATACCAAGAGCAGCAGTTAGCAGACAATGTAACAAAAGTGAGTACATCTTAAAACATGCTCAGCTTTTGACTATCCAGGCTTCAGACACACAGAAAAAACAAACTTAGTTAAAACAGCCCTGAACCTGTCACTGATTTAGATGTTAACTTGAAGCCAGAGAATGGGTTCATCAGTCTTAGGATATGCCTAAATAGGCATACGGTTTTCATTTTGCTTATGGAGATAAAATGATTCATCAATGTAGTACAAAAAACAGGATACAAGACGATACGGTCTTTTGGGTTCATTCATTTGCTGCCCAACCAGAAGAAAATCTTGATACAGGGAATGAGAGAAAAAAAAATAGAATAACAATCCCAACACTTTTGAAAGTGCAGTATTAAACCTGATGTTCGGCTTCTTAACATCTCGGCCTTAACATCTAAAGTCAAATACTAATTGGTGAGTTAGGCAAATTTGCTAGTTTTTGGTGTTAAACGCTTGAGTAAGACTCACTGAAAAGCAGAAGGAAAACAAGAACCCCCTACACATGTATGTCCTACTTTGCAACATCTTAATAAAGAATTCACATTACATCAAATACAGACTGAGAAATACGAAATGTTTAACAAGGAAGCGTTAATCTTAGCCACCCTTTAGCACTTCAAAAACCTTGCGAACAAAGCCTGCCTGGCTGCAGCTTCTGCTGATACCTCTTACTTCTGTGCTAACAAAAGAGTTGAAAAAGATGTCCCACACAGTTCTCCCCCGTTAGCCCTAATGAAATGATCTTACATTTCAGCCTCTGATGTGTGGGCCCACCAAGCCATTTTTAGAAAATCGAATTGCCAGAAAGGCCCTTGTAGTTCACACAGCTTAGTATCAACCTGCAGGACAGGGTAAAATCTGTCCTTCTTTAGCCACAGTTTACTTTTGATTCCATCTTCTGAAAGGCTTTGAGGATATTTGGGGATTTTTGTTTGTTTTATTTAAGTAACACAAAAGAAACCTCAATCATTTTTAAACACCTCTCCAGGAATAAATACATCAAACAACACAGTTTTGGCTTTTTGGTTTTGTTTTTGCTATCTTTCTACTTTTAAGACTCAAACTCATTGCCTTCCAAATACTGCCCCATCAAAAATATGTCAGAGTCAACATGAGACGCATTTTTTTCTTTTGGTATATGGCTCTAAGATGATCCTAGTGTCCCTTGGCATACAATGGCCTCTACTGGCCTGAAGAAAAACATTCAATTGGGAAATAAAAATAAATACAAAAATAAAAGTATATCAGTCCACATATAGCAAGCACTAAAACACATCCTTTCTAATATCAACGCTTTCATATAGTAATTAGGTTAACATAAATAAACAAGTTCAAATAAGAAGCAAATGTATTTTGTGGGTTGAAGAAGAGAAAAGCAGGCACCAACTGCTCCATTAATAAGTGTCTCTCGTTGATCCCTCGGGTGGAAACCTCTAGACCTCCTTTAAGAAGAGGTGGTGGGTGGCGTGGAGAAAAGAGAAAGAGGAGGGTGCAGGAAGCATCATTCCAGTAGCACCACACTGGAGGGGAATCCTATTGTTTCACGCTTCCTCTGCTGTTCTCCAGAGCGAGCAGTCTGCATGGGGGAGAGCTGGTATATCCTTGCTGCCCCAATATGCCCTAGGGAGGGCAATCTGATTCGTATCTTCCCCTCAGGCTGTCTTGCACTTTCTGCCTCTGACTGTCAGATCAATTTAAGATTATTCGCCATTGCAGCCCAAAGGAGAAAAAAAAGCAATTACACCTGAAATTAAAGCTTGGAAGGGAGGTGCTGATAAGAAGTAGTCACAACATATTTACTCTTCTTTTCTTAGTCATTTTTAAAATTTTTTATATACAAGAGAGAAAAGGCCTTTAGTTCAAGATGGATTCTTTGTATGTATGAAAAATTGGTCTACGCTAACTGATGGAAGGGAGTTCGGCTTTTCGCAGTGAATACCACTGCTTTGGTTTCAGTCAGGCTGACAAAAGAAAAAGCACTGGCACATGAAATCTTCACAGAATCTGTAATTTTAGCATCGGAACCAGCTGCGAACAGCACTTGCTGTTTCTTAACATGTTCTTCTAGAAGTCTTAGGAATTCTTTTTTCCTTCACTTCTACGGGAGAATATGGCATATTCCCTCACTTTCAAATTAGAGAAGAACGAGTTTGTCTTTGTCTTTAATCGCTTAAAATATTGACTTTTCATAATGGCTTAATGTTAAAAAAAAAAAAAAAAGGTGGAAAAAAAGAACCACAGGACAATATTTGCAGTGTTTTTCGCCAACCATTCAAAGCTATCCCTGATCCTCCGGCTGTGATGAGGTGGGATGAAAAAAGAGTGGGAAGGAGAGCTCTCCTGTGGCTGCCATTTACTGCATGGCAGCCGAGGCCGCAGCTCCTGCCCCCTGCAAGCACAGCGCTCACAGGGTGTCTATGGGGAGAGAAAAGTCCCGTGGGGACCTTCACCCCCACAGCTCAGTGCTGGGGCAGCCCTTGGATCCTGCCTCAGTGCTGGGGCAGCCCTTGGATCCTGCGCTGCGAGCGTCCAGCGCACTGCACCGTGGGGCTGGGAAGGAAGGAAACGCTCCCGCCCTCACGTCCGTGTCAAACATTCCCGGCAGTAAAAATAGCAAATAGACGGTGCTGCTGAAGGACAAACAACGTGATGGAATGTAGATGCAACGGATTGGGAAAAATATGTCTCAACACGCTAAAATGGCGTAAAGAAAATCCGGAGCGTTACTATATCTGTCGTTCAAGCCACACGACAAGGCTATTTTGTTTTGCTTTTTACAATCTCCTCAATGTCTGTTGACACTGGTAACTCCTGTGACAATTCCCATCTAAAATACTGCTTTAGAACAATATGTAGTCTGATTTCAGTCTCTTTTACTTGAGCATAAGCAATACTGACTTTACTGAAGTTACCTGCCCGTAACACTTTCAGGACAGCAGTTGTCCTCATTACCGTATAAAAATGAGTTTGCTTAAGCTATAACCAATGAGGCTGTCTTAAGAGACCAAAGGAGGGAAAGACGCCTCAGCGAGAGCAAAACAAATGTATGTAGCACACTGTGGTAGTCACTGCTAAAAGAAATACGACTGTTTGCAACAGCAGAGTGAATTTTTCCCGCTTGAGTAATGTGTTCGACTTTGAAGGGAAAACATGGTCCTAATTAAGGGTTAAACAATTCATTTCTATTTGAATTAGTTTTAAATTAAAATATAAAGCTGTTGGTAAAGGGGCTGCGGGGGCTGAATGCTCAAGTGTACGGATTTACTAACAACATCACCAGTTCCCGGCCGTAAACACAAACTAATGACCCGAGCCTGCGCTGCTCAGACAGATGAGTTCATGGCCCTGGTATCCCAGGCCTGACGGTGCCCACTTGCCAGCACAAGGTTAAAGCAGCTGCTTAGCTGCCGAGCGAGCTGCTCGCCGCCGCCTGATGGGAGCACCAGCCTCTGCACCCGCTCAACAGAGCTGCGTGCGGCGCACGGACCGGAGGGACCCCGACTCGATGCGAAGCCGAGCGGGGAGACGCAGTCGTTACGCAGCATGGGCAACGGGCAGCGAATACCGAGGCATGGAGCGGTTCCTTCCTTTGTTCCTCTGCTTTCCCTTAAGGAAAAAAAAAGCCTAAGGGCAAAACGCTACTGTGGCATCAAAGCAAAGCACTAGGAAAATAAGGGAATTCAAACCTGAACAAACCTTTAACACCACTGCCCCCCTGCCTGCTTTGGCAAGACAGGTGTTGGCAGCCCTGGGACACACATCATGAGTTTCTGCTCTACAGAGGGAGCGGGAAGGCGCTGCTCCCCCAGGCAACCTGTTCCCGGGGCCTCGCAAACGCGCTGGCGTTCAGCTGCGTGGACACGGACACCGAGCCCCTAGCACGAGGGATTCGCTCGGGCAGCGCAGGTGTGTGGGGAGGCTCCTGCTACCCGGCCGTTCACCTTGACGCGGAGACAAAGCCTGCAATGTGCTCAGGTCCCTTCTAAAACCGTTTGCACAGTTCTTTTCTTACAGTAGGCACATTATGTTCGCACCGGGAGATGACAACAGCACTATATTTATCACCAGTAACCAAACGGCACGTTCGCACCCATCCACGCACACGGACATGCAAAATGAGGTGCAACATAGCTGTCAGCTTGTGAAAACGGATGGCATAACTGACAGCATAGATTAACCTTATGTAAGTCTCAAAACCACTTTAGTTGCCTTGGACTAATTGTTTCTTTCCCTTCTTGTACTTGTTTGTATCTCTGATTAGGAAAAAAAAAAAAAAAAAAAAAAAAGGAGAGAAAAATGATAAACTTTAACTGAAGATGATTTCATAACTGCTCATTTCACACCTCTGTCACAAATTACATCCACCCATATGGGTTATTCAAGCAGTACACGAAAAACAACACTAGGCAGAGATGCCATAGTCCTGGCTTGGCTACACGAGGAGTAGGATGTGAAGGCAGAATTCTGCTCCGAGTCCTCCCACGAGGAGCTTCTGCTGCACATCCTTCCGACACTGAAAATCCCCAATTTCTTCCTCCCGTGTTCACCACGGCTCCCCGCTCAGCGGAAACAATGCATTACAGTGTACATTTCCTGCAAAATGCCTCCAAGCCAAGAAACACTTTTCAGCAGCTCTCACTGTCCATTACTAGATGAAAAGCCGCATAATGTACAGCATTGCTATGTGCAAATCTTTTCTAAGTATCTTGCTTAAACACCTTCCTAGCCTTAAAAGCCTTTTAAAAATTACAGTATATTCTCAATTCCCATTTCCACTGAACTTAAGGCAATCTTTCTGCCATCAGGGCTGAGCAAACAACTTGAGTAAGTTTCAAAGCTAAGTACTATTCATAGCAGTAGAAATGGAGGGCACAGAACTGGGTGGCATCTGATGCACTGTGATAACTCCTTATGTTTGGTGAGGAGAAGAAAAAGGAAAAACTCCTTTTAGGTGGTGGGGAAACTGCACGGGCATAGCACACTTGGGCGCTGGTGGGTTGTGCTACTGGCACATGCTCTGAGCTAAGTGAGGAAGCAGAAGGGAAATGAGATTGGGAAAGAGCACAGCAACAGTTCAGTTTCTTGTGCAGATGGACTCTGCTATCACCAAGGTAAGAATATCCTCGGAAAAAGGGAATGATGTTGACTTCCATTGACTGCTCATGGCAGGCAGTTCTGTTTATTGAAGAAATAAAAACTTAAAATGATTTTTTTCACAAAGATGTAACAAATGTTATGTCTTCACTCTAGTCTCCAGAAGGTTATACACAATATCTGAAATAATTACAAACCAGCTGGCAGGAACACAGTGCATAGTACAGGCTTTTGTTAAGCTCTATTAGCAAATCATAAAAAAAAAAAAAAGTTGTTATCATATTTTCTGTGTACGAGACAATCCTATGTCTGCATTTTCAGACAGTAAAACAGTAAAAGTTTTAAGTAAATGTTTTAAATGCAGCTATTTATTAGTATAAAACTTAAAGGGGACAACTACAGCAGACGGAAAGATGTATCAAGTGCACTTCTGCATCTACAAACCGGAAAAAAAAAAAAAAAAACAGTAATTGCAGGCAAAGCTGCTGACAGATTTGAAGAATTACTACAGCTGTCCACTGCTAGAAGAAATCAACAATTCACAAAAGCTGCACAATTTCTTTCCCATCACTAGACTTCCTGCAACTGCAGGCGCCCAACAGCCTTGAGGGCTCAGGAAATGATCTCTGCTGTCCTCACTATTTCCTAACCACTCCTGGCTCCAGCAGGATGGCCTGCACGGTAAATGTGCTGCAAGGATTCACTGCTATATAACACTGAGATGCCTCTCCAAAGTTATCTTTGGAATAACCACTCTGTGGTGTTTTACACCTGAAAGCTGCTGCTAGTACACAAACATATTCGGTAGCATTTAATCTAATCCATGAGTAAACCTCTGCTTTTCCTCTCCACTTCTTATTTTACAGTGATCTGTGACCTTAACGTATTTTAATCAGATGCTTTTTAAATTGGCTTTAGTCCTGGGTCAAGTTATTCGGCAGAAACAATTCTTGTTCTTTGTTTAATAACTGTTACTGGCAGACATATTAATTATATGTACATATGAGATAGCTTTATCCTGGGGGAATAACACTGCACCTTTCAACTGCAGTCTGCAATAGCTCCAGTTCTTGCAGGCTTCTGTATCTCTTTTGTTCAAGAGTGTTGTTAGAATTGCAGTGTCAAAGGTAGTCGGTCTTAAACACAGCATTATTAAAGATGTTCTTGCCTGTGGGCACACAAATATCTTGCTCCAAATTGCACAAGGCAACTATTCCTTTTTTGGAAGATTTATTTCATTAATGGGAATACACTGAGAACCACAGCCTTGATTCAAAATTTAAACAATATAAACAAATATCTACTTTTATTTAACCCTTCTTTGTTGAAACACTTAAGCAAATATTTAAAGAGAGAATTTAATAAATCGATGTTTACAAGCATGACCTTCCATTTTCCTTAAACAAGATGCTTTCCTGAAGCAGAGGCCAGACATGTAGAGATATTTTACATTATTGCTTTTTCTAACAAAGAAATCCCCCTCACCTTTTCTTTTTTTTTTTAATCCAAAGAGAGATGAAAAATAACTTCCTAATCTAGGCAGCATTTTGGAAAAGTCTAAATTAAAGAAATGCCAGGAAAAATCAGAATCAGCTTGAACCAGAAAAAAAAAGAACAAATGGTTGTATAAACACACACAGACTAAACCCAGAAGTTTTAAATCACTATTGGCAAGGATGAAGAAGTCATAAAGATTCTTTCCTTTTAAAATTAAATTATGATCTCCTGGAAGGCAACTAGATATGTGATCTCAAAAGGTTCAGACAATCAATTTTTTTAACACCCATGTAATAAATAGAGGCCCATAGTATCGTTAAGGCATACCAAGGGGGCACTGTGGCTTAGTCTTGCTCAAATAACATTTTTATATAAGAGAGCTTTTCTAAAAAAACAGACAAGCAAACAAAACCTTGTGTCTGATGGTAGTTATATTAAAGAGAGGTGCAAGAGAAAGGCAGCTGGAGTACAGTCATCTGTCCTCCCTCATTATTTTACCCTCATCTTTAATATCTACAGATTATTTCAAGGATCAGAAACACAAGGTTTAACACGCCTAATTTAATTTTTAACAAGAATTAAGTAAGACAGCCCTCCACATACATGTAACCTTCTCTGCTGAATTCTCAGCCTCAATGAATTTATTCAGCATTCATCCCCACAGTCTAGGTAGTAAATGTGAAGTAAAAAAATACGTCCTTCCTTCAGTTTAGGATTGGCCACCATTTAGCTAAATCAAGGTATCCTTGTTTATTATCACCAAACGCGGAAAACTGATGCTGCTGATGTATCTTCTCTAAACCTCATTTAATGCTCTCTAATCCTCACCTAAAATAACTTTATTATCATCCTTATTTATTTATTGCTTATTTACTTTATCATCCCTGCGATGAGCAATCTCAAACTCTCATTGGAGTATCTTCTACACCTTTGATTATGCTCTTCTATAATTCTGCAGTCTCTTTTTCTGGTGGAAAATGTGCTTATCACCTTCATAATACTCCCAATAAAAATTACTTGATTTACATTTTGGACTATGTTTTCTCCCTTACCCTAAATTTTGTTTGTTTGTTTGTTTTAACCTACTTAGGGCTTCATTTTGCTTTCATTTGACTTATATCTGCCAGTTTCTATGGCAGTGCATGCATTCAGAGCCAGAACAGTTTACTCAGAAGTATGAAAAGTCTACATTTTCTCCCTGGGATGAAGCAAAGATTCTTTTGCATTTACTGAAACTGAATATTCTTTTGAAACTTTCCACAGTTGTTAACACATGCAGAAGATCATTATTGTCCCCATTTTTCAGGTGAAGAAATTAAAGCAGAATGTTTTTTTATATGAGTCACTCGTGGTAATGCCGAACAAGATCTGAATCCAGTGTTCTTACTCCCAGTGACACCTCGTAATCGAAATGCAGCTTGGTGGGTTGTGTGATGTTAAGAGGAGCTCATCCTGGCTCCCAGGTGACATAGGTCCACTACTGCAATTAGCATGAATTAGTACCTTTGTTAGTAGTCTCAGCAGAGCTGTCAAATTAATTGGAAAAGAAATTTAACGAATGTCTTCACCCTTAGAGATATTCTTTCAGGTCAGGGTTGAGGCATATTGATTGAGCAGTGTGGGGGAAGCTTATATTCCTGGTGCCCTTGCTGAACCTGTTTTGTTGATAAAAACAGAGGACTTTTCGGTTTCTGAGGCAGTTAATCTGGTATCTGTCATAAGCAGTAAAATAACATAAAAAAGACAACCAATTTTACAACACTAGGAAATATTCTAGTTGCTAGTAAAAACAACAGCAACAAAAAATGATACCTAATTGTATGCCCAGTGGCTAGAATATCTACATACTCTTTTTTTCATGAAATCTCATTTTCTCATACCTGAAACTTAGTTCTTTCAGGTTATCTCTAAATTCAGCGATATCCAAAAGACAGCTTGCTGCTTCCCTGATTAGAAGCTATTTTGAATTCAATCACTGGAAGCAAGACATGAAGGTTAGAAGATTGGAAGGCCTGAAGTTTTAGAAAGTAAGCTTTGGAGATGGCCTATTCTTCTCCCTTATCAAAAAAATAAAATAAAGTTGGCATTATTGAGCGCTCAGAGTTACAGGACACCCCAAGCTAGGCATCTGACCATGCTTCACTCAGCAAGTGATACTAAATTCCCTGAATTCCTTATTGTTAGTTCCACTGCCAACTGCTGAAACGATGCTGCTTGGAGTCATAGAGCGGTGGTGATGGAAAGGGACATTCTTAAGAAGACAAATGGTCTTGCATGGTAGAAGCTTAAAGCAGCATAAGAAAATTCCTCTGGTTTAAGCCATTGTCATTATTCACTGACATAAGTTTACAGTGTAATCTATTGTGTTAGAACACAGCTGAAATTTTTAACAGCGTACAAGAATAAGTCATTGTATTGCTTTGCAAGCAATACTATTGGCATCATTTAGCAGGTGCATCTACATAGGCATCTACATTAGTTCACACTTGGAGAGCATTTTTTGAAGCAAATTCCCAGTGATTCTCTTTTTGAAGCAAATTCCACTCTTGCTACGCATTGGTTCTCACCAACAAGTTATCTTCGGAGCATATGAATAGGTAAGCAGCAAAAAACACTCCCTCTTACAGGGCATCTAGTCTACAAGAATAGATTAGAAACAGTCTGAATTAAAATCCTCTGAAATGTGTATGGTATAGTCATAACATTTGTTATACCAACTAATTAACTATAGAGATCTGCTTCTGCAGGTCCACACTACTTTCTAATGTTAGCATACCTCATGACTGTCAGTCTTAAAATCTCTCAAGGTAGTCAACCACTCTCACTGTTTGAATTGTTAGATGTTTTCATTGGAATAGAGTTTTAAAGCCGTGGTAATGAAAACATGATAAGATTATTTTTTCTTATTAATCCAGCAACACATAGCCACCAATAAATACAAATTATCTTCTGTATTTATCAGTATTCACAGAATGTAGAATGGACACAAAGGGAGGCTTCAGTGGTGATCTGGTAAGTCTTTAACCAGAAGACCAAGACATTAATGCTTTGTTGTGTTCACAATTACTTCTCCTCTGCATGTGTCTCTTTTACTGACTTTATTTTCATCCTTCCAGGGGAAAGCTTGAAAACTAAACAGTTACAGCCTCTGGGGATGTCTATGAACTGACAATCTTCTGCTCACAGCTGAAAGGGAAAGCTCAAGCTTTTATAAAACTACCTATCCACTGAACTGCAATATTTAAACGCTGTATGGTTTAGCTTTTATCTGGACTTCCTTGGTATTTTGCCATTTTGGAACAGAACTCCATTTTAATTACTTAACATGCATTTTATGTGCATGTATTAAAAAAGTCTAGCTTTGCAGTCTAAGCAATTATCTGCTGAACAAAAGCCCAATTAAATCCAAGTTAAAAAAAAAAAAAAGTTCAGCATTTTTATTCACTAGCTTAATACCTGTGTGAATTCAAAGAGGGTAGAATCTCAGATGTTTAGAAAACAGAACCTGATGCAATGCATTTTATAGAATACTTTGTGTGCAGAATTAAATCTTTACTTATATTAAGAATTCTTTAGAAACAGTAGCAATAACAAGAACTCAATATTCTTCAACAACATTCACCTCACTGCAGAAAAATCTTCAGAAGGGAAAGAGAACTAAGCTTTCAAGTACTGCAATGGCAATGTGTATTTATTCTATGAGGTGATATTGTGTGCTAATACAAAATATTGCACATTCAGTTAACAGTTTTCAGTTTCCATGAAGGTCAACACTGGCACCAAGTTGATGCCAATGTATTTTATGAGGAAAAACAACCAAATAGGAATTCTATGAGTTACAGGTTTTCTGGAGGTTCTATTCAAATAAAATAATAAAGGGAAAAATCATCTTAAAAATATGTAAAACTAAAGAACAGCACAGAAATACTTCTCAGTATTCCACACCGTTTTGCAGAAATGTTCTGCTGTGTAGACCTGTATGATTCTCTGACTGAAGGAAGAATCTTGTAACACAAACAGTTGACCTACACTGGTTTTTTTTTGATTTTTGTTTTCCACTGTTTGCCTTAACATTTCTCCTGCAGAATTACAGAAGGCTGAAAGGGCATACAAGCCTCTCCAGAGTCAAAAACATTTAAGAAAATCCACCAGAACATATGAAATTCTAGATCCATGAGTGCAGAAGAATGGAAGAGAGAACTTTTGGTGTTTTCCTGCTAATAATTCTTCCTACCAGAAATATTCCTATCTATTTCAACCAGATTCCTTCAGAGCAGACTGAGAGTCTTGAACCTCCCTGTTTAAATCTGAATAAGTTTTGTATTTTATGCCGGAAACTGAGTAAGCCACGTTATGACTGGTTACATTTGAGCATCAGAGGTCTGTTTCTGAAAGACCTATTTTAATTGTATTTCTTCTGATCAGATCCGGTCATAAAAGCTGATGTCACATTTGATAATGAAGTAAATTTTATGGCAGGGTATTCAACCAAAATTGAATCTTACCAGGTCAAGGCAGTCCACTGCTGTCTAGATTATAAGTGATATACCATCACGCTGATATATATAAAACACAGGAAATTATTGTATATTGATAGAATATTTCTGAAGAATATAAAATATAGTCAAGCACAGACATATTTTGATGTGATCATAAAGTAGTCAAAAGGCCTATATTTTATCATTTAATAAGGCCTTAGAAATATTCTATTATGTGAAAAAAATTAAAACATGTAGCAGTTTCAGAAATTAGAGCAAATTTCAAGACAAAGAGAAAGATTTTCTTTCTTCTAAGCTATATCAAATACTTAATATTTGTATTTATTTTAAAGAACAATAAAACGTCTGGAAAAAAGCACTCTGTACACTCTAAACTTATGGTCAAATAGTATATAAGAGCAAATAGAATGTTATGTGAAGCTAGACACAAAATATCTGTTTGTTTTATTGCTAACTGAAAAATAAGGTTAAGTAATCAATTCAGATAAACTGAAATACATTATTCTCAGACTGCTTTGGGCCAAGTTGTATGAATAGCATACCTAAATTCTTTATTGTTTCTTCATGCTGAAATCCATACATTGACCAAGCCTCACAAAGCACAATACCCTCTCCCCTATATAGCAAATCTCAGAATGCACTTGCAGCAGTCCTAGCTGTAGCAATGGATAACAAATTTAAATCAAAACTCTTCACTTTCAAATCCGGAGAAACTATTCACTAATAGAGGTAGCCTGCTAAGACATACTAACAAGTGCAACAAATGGAGTTAGTTTACATACATAATTCTTAGTACCTTAAGAGCAGAGAGAATCCCAGTATTGTTTAACATGGAGTGAATAGCACATTTCTAACACCACCAAGGACTATGCTGTTGAACAAAAACAGACTACCTAATTTCTCCCATGAAAGCCACAAAGCAAAGACTGTTCTTGAACAAAATAGTCATAACAGAAATAATGTTCCAATTATGAATATGGCCTGTATTTTGACAAATAGTTGCCACCACACACAACACATTTATTTTATTTTTTTTTTAAATCACCAAACATTAACATCCTGCATAGGTTACATAGCTGCATGCTGCTGTCCGGCACATGACAATTCTTCCATACCCTAACTCCTCGGCCTTCCCAAAATCACACTGAGATAGACAACATGAAGATAGTATCATCACCTTGGTTCAACAGAAATGAAACCGAGGACGTGAGGCTCTTAAAATATTTTTTCCGACTAACAGAAGATACCAGTCCCAGAGACATATGAGATCCTAAGAATCCCAGCTGACCTCCCCAAAAAAACAGATAAAAACGTCAATAGAAGAAAAGGTTCCTTTTCTGACCCAGAAAGTGCTTAGACGTTTCATACCTCTGACTAAACATTTGTATTTCTTAGAAGTCCAGATTAATGGTTTGAAATGTAAACCTAAGGAAAAGGTTTTGCAGACTTGGTTTGATCACAAAAAAAAACTTGCTGTCCAAGGTGGTGGCAGAAGCTGGAGCTCCCAGCTCTGTGCTGGGATGCTCTGTGTGCTGCAGAAGGGAGCAGCAGGGAGCAGGAGATGACCCGCTGCTCTTGTATAATTTCTCCAGAACCTCCTCAAGGATTCAGCGAGAGAGAACATTAGGTTATTGTAAAAGGATACTAAAGAAAAGGTGGAATAAAATGTGTCTTTCTGCACAACCATAATTCTACAAGTCATGAACTCTCGTTTCACTACCCAAGCCATAAAATATAGGTATGTATATCTGTAGGAAACATCCCATATGCAGGTTTTTGCCAATGTAAGTAGCTCTGTTAACCAGATGCATGAATCCAGTTAGCTGTACTATGATGGAAATGTAGGAACAATAAATGCAACACATCTACTCGGTGTCCATATAAGTCAGCCAAGCTTTTATATACTTCTTGATCCTCTTCTTGCTGCCCATCAGATTATAAATACAGAAAGAAACGATGATGACAGACAAGTATAAGTACGCATTTTGTAGGTACTGTCAAAATACATTAGTGAAATGCCATATCAGAACATAACTAATCTGAAAAGATCTTCGACTAACAAGAATGTCACCAATACTGTGGTCTGCTCTACTGATATCATGCAGTGAGATTAAGACAGCTCTCCACACTATAAATCTGGCATTCTAGTGCCAACATCATGCCACAGAAGCTGATTAAGCACTGCCAGTCCACCTTGGTGCCAAGCAAATGGCACACATAGCACTTGGTTTTGGCTGGTTCCCATCTTACAAATTACCTCTGCAGTGAACCTCTTTTGTATTGCCTTCTCTACTGAAAAACATACAGAGAGCAATGCAAAAGCAGATAGCTTACTTCTGTACTGTCAGGATTTTCTTCACTGCTTCACATCACTTGGGACAGGGATGATGAGCAGCTCTGCTTGGGGATAGTTTAGCTGTGAACGGGGACACAAATTAACACTGACTGTGTACCCATGCACTTTCTGATAAGGCATATTTCACTTTCTAATGCCTCTTCTCTAATGAGTAAAGTTTTCCTCCTGTATTAGCAGGAAACATTCCACTGTTAGGAATGGTTTGGTCCTTTCCCACTACTTTTCTTAGTTACAGGAAACACTATGTTAAATTTATGTACGACAGCATTTTGAAGTAGGTTAGCGGCCACTAACCTTGTTAATCTCAATGAATAACATAACGTAAGAGGTGTAATACAGCTGATTTAGTAGCTGCCAACAGTCCTGGTTGACCGAAGCCTGATGCAGTGCTCGTAAACCTATCCCAAGATATTTTAATCCCTGCTAGTACCCTGCCAGCAGTTGTAAATGTTACTGTTCTGCCTGCTCAGTGGCACCTTGATTTGGCTTTATCAGTAGCAACAGTTCTCAGACCCCCCATCCTGGACAATTTTTAGAAGTATACCTAGAGACTGAGATGATTGATTCAGTATGAGTGTCTCATCTGATTAAACAGATAGCTAGTTCTTAAGTTCACAAGTGAAGGTGAAAAATCAACAGAGCATCATGGGAAAGAAACATGTTTTTCCAGGAGGTGACTCTTCAAATGAAGAGAGGGACAAGTGGCTATTTTCTGCCTGCTTCACTCTCTATATCTGCAGGGTGAAAAATGATTAGCTAAAAACCATCAGAAGGAGCACCCAGCTGCCTAGCAGTTGGGGACTAAGATTCTAGACTGTTGGTTTGCAAGAAGAGTTGCACCTATCAGTGGTTGTACGTTCACCCTGCTGACAGCTCTTAATCTAGTTTCATGGACAAAAGGCTTCCTAGAGAAGTGAAACTGCTGGTACCAACTCCTTTCACCCACTTGAAAATAGCAGAACATTACATTATCAAATCATAATTTGCATTCTACACTGAAAAAGTCTTCTGTCCCTTTCTCTATGCACTCTCCAAAGTCTTTAGAAGACTTCAAGTTTATTTTTATCTCATTTTTCTTACAGATTTTTCTGCCTTTTAAACTGTGGCACAATGCAGTCAGCACTGTAGTTATGAACACTTTCTTTTATTGCTGGCTGAGACATATCAATATCAAAATATCAAAAGCATCCTTCTCTTGTAACTCTTGAATCATGATGTTCTTGCTTCAGGTTAAGAGAGCATGATTCCAACCTATGTAGCTGCACAAAATATCCAAACTGATGACAGACTGAAAAATGAAATTTTCAGATATTAGGAATATTCTTGCTCAAGGAAGTTTCACTCTGTACAACTACATTAAATCCTTATAAGAAGCTGCAACAGCAGCTAGCATCCTAAAATTCCAAATCATTATTCCATCACATCCAAAGTGGTGAGAGCACTATGCCACAGGGATCCTTCTCCCTTTTTCTCTATTATTTGACTATGTTAAATTTCTTAGAGAATAAGCTAAAAAAAAAAAAAGAAAAAAAAAAAAACTATGGTGCCTTCCGAGCTGCTCTTGATTAGCTGATTTCCACTGCAAAGAAAAACACTGTATGGCCAAAATGATTTCAAAATGAAGTCTATAAGCAAACATAAGTTGGAATTTTCTACTAGATTATAAATAGACTGTTAGAAACCTGGAAGGACAGAGGAGAGGAAAAAAAAAAAAGCAGATAATAATCCTAAAACTACAGGAGGAGGAGAGCCTAAATACTTGTTATTAGCAATTTACATGTCTCATTTCTATTATTTTCCCCAAGTCTACTGCCATGGTGCTCATTTACACTAAAATCCAACAGTCCAAATAAAAAGCAGAAGCTGTGTGCAATGTGCAAGCAGTATATCTTGAAATAGTCCCAAACAAAGCAATAGAAGAATTGGTCTGCATGTACAGTTGGGAATTCATGTCACAGAATCCCAGAATGGTTGAGGTTGGAAGGGACTTCTGGTGATCACCTAGTCCTACCCCCTGCTCCAGCAGGGACACCCAGAGCACGTGGCACAGGGTGGCATCCAGGCGGGTTTGGAAGATCTCCAGAGA